>JAPYZC010007967.1:0-17416 GCA_030522665.1 Ichneumoninae sp. A BG-2022a
TTTTTTTTTTTTTTTTTTTGAAAAAGGAGCAGACGGTCTGGGACAGAGAGGCAACGAAAACAGTTTATTATGACGCGAGGATGAAAACCTTTGGACCAAAAGGAGGCAATGTTGAGAATGCAGGCTGGAATTTTTTTTTTTTTTTTTAACTGCCTTTTTTTCTTGCAAAATAAAGATTTATTTTGTGAGGAAGTACTTTTATGACGCGAGGATGAAAATGATCGAGACTGGATTGAGCGAAGGTAAATCAATTGAGAACGCAGGCTGGAAAATGATTTTTTTTTAACTGCCTTTTTTTCGCGAAAAAAATCTTTCTTTTGTGAGGAAGTACTTTTATGATGCGAGGATGAAAATGATCGAGACAAAAATGCGCAAAAGTATATCAATTGAGAACGCAGGGTAGAAAATTATATTTTTTTAAACTGCCTTTTTCCCCGCAAAATAAATCTTTCTTTTGTGAGGAAGTACTTTTATGACTCGATGATTTTATGACGGGATGAAAACGAGCGAGACAAGAATGAGCGAAAATAAACAAATTGGGAATGCACACCCAGAAAAAAACATTTATTTGACGCCCACCGTTTATTAAGATTAAGTAAAATATTTATTTGATTTAAATGAAGTAAATAGTTACTTGAATGAAATAAATATTTATTTGAATTAAGTAAATACTTATTTAAATTAAGTAAATTTTTATTTAAATTAAGTAAATATTTATTTAAATTAAGTAAATATTTATTTAAATCAAATTAATATTTTACTTAATTTTAATCAAATAAATTTTTTTTCTGGGTGCAAGCAAAAAAGTTTCATTTAAAATTTTATTTTTATCACTCGTTAATGTTTATTTTACGGGAGAGTATTTTTATTTCAAGGTACATCGATGCGTGAATTTATGTGCCGTCGCATAAGCGCAAATGTAAATTGGATCGAGAAAAAATAAAATGTATCTCCATAAAACTTGGATAAACCGGGTGACATCAGGAAATCGTGTTTTCTTCGAAGATTCGCTATCGGGACATCGGCGGTCCGGACTGACGCGAGTTACGCATCGTCACGAATTTGTCGATACAGATCTGTGCGCTTTCGTTTTTTCCCCGTTAAAATGTTCTTTTCCGACTCGATCGCGAATCCCCTCGAATAAAAGTGCCGTATCCTCGAATTTTTATCGGCACGCGCCTTTATGGAACGCACGTATCTCAATTCGCCGTTCCATTTATGTCCCGACTCGGCACCGGGGAGTTTGAGAGAATAATAAAAGAGATAACTCAGCGTACAGTGAAGTGGTCTGGGGAGTCGCTGGGGCAAAATGGACCAGTTTTTCAATTTTTTTTTTTTCGGGACATAAAAAAATAAAAAATTGCAATCACAAATACCGATCCATTTTGCCCCGCAGCCCGTTGGACCATGTAAGCCTGATAAGATTTAAGGATAATTTACGGGCGAGCGAGTCGGGGAGCATCGCTTACCGATCGCCGATCTGACTTCTCGATCAATCGAGCCTTCGACCTTCGATCGACCCTCGAAGTCCCTAAAAGGGAAACGCACAGGGCGGCTTTTAGGAATCCAATAAAAAAAAAATTGAGAAGAGGGGAGTCAGACATCGCTCCGAGGGGTTGAAACCGCCCCAGAAATTTTTTTTTCAACCCCTTTAATCCCCCCAGCCTTTCGGTTCGCGTACGCTTTTTTCCCGCACTTCCCCCCAGTAGATCTTTTTTTTCTCTCAACCCCATCGGAATCGCTAAGAGCCAGCCGAAGGAGAGAAGCGACGAGAGATCAAGAGGATTTCCTTCGGTTGGCTCGGTCCCAGAATTACCAGCGTCTGTAGGAGCAGATGCCGTAACAACGTGGTGGCCGTTTTTCCCCGGAAAAAAATTCCCTGACTTTTCCCTCACTTTTGACTGACCAATAAAAAAAATTTCCCTGAAGAAACTTCTGACGACCTCTGTTAAAAAAAATTAATTATGGAAACGAAAATGCCTGTTTATTGGTATTAATATTTGATTATATATTTTTTTTTTTTCAAAATGTTCCCAATTTTTTTAAGGCTCCCTTTTATGTACTTCTTATATATTTATCGAAGGCCCAGCGACAATTTTAATTTTTCCCAGACCAATTTAGAAAATCCTTAGGTTTCCCTGATCGCGGCCACCACGAACAAGAACTTTTCCCGGAGGAGGCCGAGTGGAAGCGACTGCTGGGGGAAAATTTCGAACGCCGGGGTAAAACGGATCGCCATCTTTCGTTCTACATGAAACATTGCTTTTCATTTACCATGAAAAAAAGATACGGTAGAGCGGGGCAAAATGGGGCAACGGGGCAAAACGTCATTTTCCAATAATTTTTGGATGTCCGAATTCGCCATATCGGATACATCAGGCTTTTCTGCCCAGTTTTGCCACCGTGTCCGATCCAAAAATGATTGGAAAATTTAGTTTTGCCCAAAAATCCCGTTTTACCCCGTTGGCCCATTTTGCCCCGCTCTACTCTATATAAAAATGACCCTATTACACTATTTTATAAATTTACACTTTGTGCAGATGAAAACCGCGGCATCGTTTTCTTAAACGGCCAATCACTGTCGAAACTCGAAGACTCGCAGAAAAGAACAATTTTTTAGATTTTTTTTTTTGTTCAAGTTTTTTTTGCGCATCATCTGACGAACGTAAGGGAAGGAACCCTCGATGGTTCGGGATCAACGGGGGTTATAAATCGGGTTATAAATCGGCTCGCGCGTTACAGGGCGCTGTACCCTCCGACACTCCGTACAATGCTGGGCGGCCAAAGCCGCGAGGGGGCCCCGTAAGCCTCGGGATCGAGACTCGTGATCGCCCCGGTCGACGCTGTAAACGATCGAGAATTTGTAACGTCGAAAGAAAAAAAAAATTCCCGGTAAACTTATTCGTTAGTTGTCGCTTCGGAACAGTAATTTCAAGCTGATCACGAATCTGATACTCTCGAAAAAATGCGCTCAAAAAAAAAAATCCATGACATAAAAAAAATTCAAAATGCCATGAAATTTAAACGGTTTGATCGATTTTCGTGAAATTTTAATGGGATCATCGGGTGATCAGATTCTATCTATGTACGCGTTTTTAGCCCGACAGCTCAAAAATTGTGAGTGCTAGAGCGCGAACCAACATTTTTGACGAAATAAAAAATGGCGTACAAGAAAAACAACTGAACATTTTTTGACGAAATTTCGTCTAAATCTTGACTGTTGATCACACATGATGTGTGCCAAATTTCGACTCGATCAGACAACGCGTTCTCGAGTTATAGCGTTTTGAATTTTTCACGTCCGACTCACACACATGCACACACATTCATCCGGAAATTTTTTCTAAATGTGATTTTTCGATGTTTTGGAACATTTTGAACACGTTTTCATTAGAATCCCTTAATCTAAAAAAATCCCTTAATTACAAAAAAAAGTGAACACATTTTCATTTTTTTTTTACCATAACAAAGCTTCCTCCATGCGGAAGCAGAATGGAAAAAAGGAAATCTTATCGTGTGAGCCGAGCGAAAATGGGTGAAGAAAAAACGTCGCTGGACGGGGGGGAAAGGGGTGAGGCGAATTTGGCCGGCGTCGAATAAAAGGTAGTCGAATAAAATGGTTCGTATGTGGATCGGCGGTAAAATGGAAATTCGGAGCGGAGACGAGAGAGCCGAGCTCGGAACGGACGAGTCCGAAATAAGGACGTCGAGAGAGCCAGGGCAATGAGAATCGAAGCGGAGAAGCTCTCTCGAGCGCGCGAGTTACACCTGTCGGCCCCGTTATCGGCCTCGTTAATGCGAGAGCGATTCTAACGAATCGCCTCGATATATGCTCTTCCAACGAGACCCCATATATAGAACAAACTCCGAAAACGGCCCACCGTGCCTGCATACGTATCTCGATATTATACCCGTCCGAAATCCACCGAATCCAACTATTCGATGGAATTCGGTGCAATTCGATGGAAAGAACATTTTTCAAACAGGTAGAGATAAAAGATTAATACACAATGTTGCTTCATTCGTTACTTTGCGATTTTTTATGAAGTGGTTGAAACATTGACAAATCATTGTTCGTTACATTCTTCTTGGTCGCAAAGCTATATTCCATGTATTTTTTTTTCCTGATCACGATTGCAACAATTATTTTACTCCCAACCCAATGTTTTCCTTTTAAATCCCAAAAATACGATTTTTCGTGCGTAAAATCGAGACTTTCGATGGCTCGCTGCACTTCAAGCCCAAAAAGGCCAGCGAATTCGTGTTCAGCTGGAAAAAATACGTCGAAATACTTGGCAGGTCATTAAAAAAAAAAAAAAAATGTCGCCAGAAAATTCCAAGGCCCCCCCCCCCGTTCGAGACCATTTTTTTGCGGTTTTCAACGTTCTTAAATGTGGTAATGAAACGTATATTTTTTTGCATACAACACGATGGTCGCCTTGGATTTTCCCTAGCTCCATTGGGGGCCGAGATATCGATCTTTGAAAATCACGAAAATCGATGTTTTCCCAAAAGTGGCTCAAAAATGGAAAAATTATAGTTCAATCGATTCTTTTTTTTTGTTTCAAGGCTATATTCCACGTACTTTTTCTCCCAAATGAAGTAGATTTGTTCGCGGTTAGTACTTGGATGGGAGACAGTTTTTACGAATATAGATATTACCTATTTACATTACATTTAACAGTATTTTTCCCATTGATACAAAAATATTACTAATAATAATAATTTTTTAAAAATTTTATTTGTTGACGGAGTAACTCCTTTACACAACACTCGAGTTGCGAATCGAGAACGCGAGGCATATAAAATTTGAATGTATAACATCACTATAGAATTTGAATATACAGCAGTACATAATACATAATCCCGAGTACCATTTTTCGTTAATGATTTTCAATGTAACATGAAATACGTATGACTATAAATAACTAGGGTAAAAGTGGGGAATATGGCCCGGTCCATATATCATTGATTTACGTGTTAAACGAGGTGGGCCATATTCACCACTTTTCCCCTACGAGAAATGGACTTAATTATAATTATCAAAGTGAGGCCTCAGAAGAGTCTAATAATAATAATAATAATAATAATAATAATAATAATAATAATAATAATAATAATAATAATAATAATAATAATAATAATAATAATAATAATAATAATTTTCTTTGAATCAATAAATCATCCTTCCGTCACCTTACACCGAGCGGCAGCCACATGGAAAACTATGGAGCTTCGACCTGCCCCAACGGCAGGACCGTTTTGGTAATTTACCACCGCATCTGTTGTAAACGATCGGATTTTGGACGTACCGAATTCGGTTGCAGCCGTCGACAGCGATCGAATGAAACATCAGGTACGAGGACGCTCGCTTGTTCGAGGGGACTCTCGGTGCCGAGGATGCGTCTTCCCCCGAGTCGCAGGGTCTCCTGCAGTTCAGCTATAACTGTACAGCCAAGAGAGTGCATCGGCGAAGACCAAAAAATTTTGTTTGGACTGGCGGTGGTCGCCAGATGCCTGCGGAGGAATCGCTTTCTCCCTTTGTGCTTAAAGGATTGGCATTGTGCGCGTCCCCTCCGTGCGCATGCGCGTGCACTATAACCCGACGGAAAAAAAAGAAGCGCGATGCATCCTTCCGACCGCCGGTGCACCGCGCGAGATTAACCTGACGGGACAACCCTTTCCACCGTAGACACCGAACCCTTTCACCCGGTGAGCCAAAAATTTTCCCAGGCCATGTGTGTCCTGTAGGGTAAAGCGGGGCAAAACGGGACACCGAGTAAAAGGCAAGTTTCCAATCATTCTTGCATGTCCCATTTTGCCCCGTTGATACACCCGGATTGGCCGTCCCGTTTTGCCCCATTTCCCATTCCAAAATTATTGGAATATGGCGTTTTGCACCACTGCCCCATTTTGCCCCACCGTCCCATTTTGCCCCGCTCTTCCCTATATGTGCGTATCCCTTGTCCTGACATTTTCGGACCGTCGACACCTGCCCGGGTTCGGGGGCAACTCTTTGGACCATGCGCACCGATTGACCCGATGAACTTGTCGTGCATCGGAAAAAAAATGTAGGTGTCCGGAAAATTCTCTCGTCCACAAGAACACGGGAATACTGGGGTCCAAATAGGGTAGAGCGGGGCAAAATGGGGCAACGGGGCAAAACGGGGTTTTTGGGCGAAACGTCAGTTTCCGATGATTTTTGGATGCCCGAATTCGCCCTATCGGATACATCAGGCTTTTCTGCCCAGTTTTGCCACCTTATCCGATCCAAAAATTATTGGAAAATTTAGTTTTTAGTTTTGCCCAAAATCCCCGTTTTGCCCCGTTGCCCCATTTTGCCCCGATCTCCCCTACTCATTTTTTAATTATTTTTATTTTGATTTTGCATGAGTAGATAGTGAAGCGTTTCACACAATCTCAAACTTTTGTTATCATTTTTTTTACTGAGAGAAAGATCTGATAGAAAATTAGGGTAAACGAGCCAATGAATGGACACTTTCCATAAGAGCACGTGCATAAAAAATGTCTATTCATTGGCTTTTTCGTCTGCTTAACTGTCCATTCATTGACCGGTTTACCTTACTATAGACCTGGTAAAAACCGACAGAACTTTCATTATATGGGACCACAGCGACATCCTCGTAAACATTCGCATTAAACTTAAGACATTATGGTAATTTTCGCTATCGCAGATATTAGGTTATTCTTAACAGAAAATATTTGTTTTGTAAAAAAAACATAACAAATATTTGAAAAAGGTTGTTTTAGGTTTGTAGGTTATACCGGCATATTATGTCGATTTTTTAAATGTAAACATAGCGTAAAATATGGTGAATATGGCCCACCTCGATTAACACGTAAATCAATGATAAATGGACCGGTCCATATTCCCCACTTTTCCCCTACATTAAAAAATTTTATTGACGAAATTCTCAACTTTTATTAACGGAATTCTCACTCCGAATCCACGAAATTCTTAGTTTCATCCACGATATTCCAAGCCAGACACGTCAAATTTTGCCAACCCGCCTTCTTAAAAAAATTACCGTTATGGGTTGGGTAAAAATTGCTATGTGAAAATTTCACATATCGCTTGTGGCGGCGCTGGTCTACCACGTTATATGATCAAAATTTACCATATGACTTGGTAGTTTTTCTAAGATCCTTCTCCCAGTATAAAACCTTAACCCGTTATAATCGGACCCTGTCGGGGGGTTGTCGGTTGCGCTGTTACGCTAAAAAAAACTCCACCAAGCCAGATGCAGTACAGTTATGCCTTATGGCCGGGAAATCATAAATTTCACCCGTAACAGCAATTTCCTCAAGGTATGTTTTTTTTTTCATTATCGAATGCGAAAAAATTTCGGAGCTTCCGGTCTTCGTCCTCTTCCGGCGAGCGTCGGTGGTTGAAACCACCCTCGTCTTCGGGGGCGCCCAGCGGTTCGATATTTTTTCCAGATGTCGCGTGCCCGCGCTCCCCTCCTCCCTTAAGCCCGATACTTTTCTTTTTCTTCTTTTTCTTCTTACGCTCCTCAAATCTCCATGGGCCGCGCCGTGCTCACGTTCCGGCCCGGGCGACCCGGATCTCAATGAACGCGGGTCATTGTGTGACTGTGACCACGCGAGGAAATCATTATCCGTGCCGCAGGATGCAGATACGCAGTTATTGTACCACCGAAACTCTCCCGAGAGCGTATTGGGTGTTAACCGCTCGACAACGGAAGGTCGCATCTTGGGCAGCTTAATGTGCAAAGAGCGGCGAGATACGCCCTTATGTTTCCCGGACGCTGAGTACGCGAGTTTTTGTACCACCGGAGCTCTCCTGAGCGTATTGTGTGTTACACTGAGTAAAAGGATGGTACACTAATAAAAAAATACGGTTGAATCAACTAAGATTCGGGCACGGACGTTCAACTAAATATTTTGTTGGTATAGCTAAAAAATTGGTCAGTTCAACAATTTGTTGGGTGACTTCACAAAAATATTTTTGCGCCATTAAAACATTTTGTTCGACCAACAAAATATTTATTTGAACGTCCCTGTCCAAACCTTAGTTGATTCAACTGTACTTTTTTATCAGTGTATTTCCTACTATAACGAATAATTCCCAGGGGGGAAGTCTATATAAGTAGTTTGTGATAGTATATACTCAATTGATTAAACTATAATTGTAGTTACAACTACAAGTTTTGGTCATTGTGGAATATACACAATTTACATAAACACTGTAAAATGTAGACGTCCCCTCTAGGAAGTATTTACTATGCAAGTTTTTCTCAGTGTTATCCACTCAATAACGGAAGGTCGCATCTCGGACAGCTTAATGTGGAAAGAGCAGCGAGATACGCCCTTATGTTTCCCGGACGCTGAATACGCGATTTTTTTACCATCGGAACTCTCCCGGGCATATTGTGTTTACATTAACAGCTCAAGAACGAAAGGTCGCATCTCGGCCAGCTTAATGTGCAAAGAGCGGCGAGATACGCCCTTACGTTTCCCGGACGCTGAGTACGGTATTTTGTACCTCCGGAGCTCTCCTGGGCGTATTGAGTGTTAACCGCTCAATAACGGGAGGTCGCATCTCGGACAGCTTAATGTGGAAAGAGCGGCGAGATACGCCCTTATGTTTCCCGGACGCTGAATACGCGATTTTTTTACCACCAGAACTCTCTAGGGCGTATTGGGTATCAGAGCTGGGCAAAAAGTACTAAATACTTCGAGTACTGTACTCAACTTTGTTTTAGAATGATGTTTAAGAATATTCTGCCGGTACTCAAAGTGCTAGGCACTTCAAATACCAACCAAGTACTTTAAGTACTTTGCCCAGCTCCGTTGTGGATAAACCGCTCATCAACGGAAGGTTGCATCTCGGACAGCTTAATGTGCAAAGAGCGGCGAGATACGCCCTTATGTTTCCCGGGTGCTGAATACGCGTGTTTTTGCACCACCGAAGCTCTCCCGAGCATATTGTGTGTTAACAGCTGAAGAACGGAAGGTCGCTTTTCGGACAGCTTAATGTGCAAAGAGCGGCGAGATACGCCCTTATGATTCCCGGACGCTGAATACGCGGAATTTATGAATTTAGGGATTCGTGGCGCAACGACACGTTCGCAGCTTTCCTGCGAGCGAATGAGCAGCAGGGCGACGGGAGGAAGACGTCCCGTATGGGACTGCGAGGTCCTCGCTCGGTGGTTGAAAAACAACCACCCCCATCCGCCCGAGGGTGGATGGACCGAATTTCCACAGATGTTCGGGGCGTTTCGATTTCACACATGCTCCAAAGCCCCGACGACCCTAAAGGCTCTCGTTCTGTTCGCGTTCACTTCCTCCTCTTCCCTGCTCAGAAAATCTTCGACACGCTGACACCGATCACGACCACCCCCGGCATTATTGCGCCATCACGATGACACGATGTCATTTCGCGTTCAACGTTCAAAATGTATTTTTAATCGTACGCAAATCTGTGCTAGCTTCGACTCAGCAATTTTCATTTAAGCGAAATAAAACAAATTTCAATAAAAATTGGTATCGTGTACAGAATGAAGGAAATTTTCATAGAAAAATTAAACAATCGTAAAACTTGTGAAGTTATACAGGAAAACAAAAAATGAGTCTGGTGATAAAAAAACCGGAAGTGGGATTTTATGTGTCTTCAAAACTTAATTTTTTTTCATCGCCTGCCAGAAATGAAATTCAATTACGATAATAATTTTTTTAATTCTCACTCTCTTTTCGACTCGACAATAAAAAAATTTCCAATTATTAAGAATGACATCAAAAGCTTTCAAAAAAAAATCATTAAAGGGTTGAGAATCACGGACAAGGTACAGTCGCGAATCCGTACGAGGATGACAAAATGAAGAAAACTGTCATAGAAAAATTAATCAATCATAAAACCTATGAAGTTATACAGGAAAACAAAAAATGAGTCTGGTGATAAAAAAACCGGAAGTGGGATTTTATGTGTCTTCAAAGCTTAATTTTTTTTTCATCGCCAGCCAGAAATGAAATTCAATTACGATTATATTTTTTTAAATTCTCACTCTCTTTTCGACTCGACAATAAAAAAATCTCCAATTATTAAAAATGACATCAAAGGCATTAAAAAAAAAATCATTAAAGGGTTGAGAATCGGATATCGCGAATCTCGCGAATCACGGACAAGGTACGGTCGCGAATCCGTACGAGGATGACGTCGAGGGTCTTCCCCCGTGTCCTATATGCGCGGGCTCCTTGCGATGAGCGGCAGATGCGTTGAGTAAAACCTCGTACGCGGGCATTGATGCTCTTCCTCTTGCTCGCTCTCTCTAGCTCCTCGGAATCGTATTTCACGTATGAAAGTACTTCCAGGGAGGAAGACCTCGGTGTCCGCCGTAGACCCACGCCCGCTTCCGTCGACGCTTGTGTGTCACCTCCTGCGCTGTTCCGTGTGTGCCGACTGTGCCTCATTCACTTTGGCACGCTCTGTCGTCGCACACCCGTTCTCGCCGAGTCAATCGTTGCACCGACGAATGCAGTGCGGTGTCAACGGGAAAGGTGGACAATCGCAGGTGCCAATGAAACGTTTCATTCGACCCCCTCGCTTTTCGAGTCCATACGAGAAAAGGCTAAATCTCATCTTTTTTATTTTAAGTTCGATTTTTAGTTCGATTTTTAAGTTCGATTTTTAAGTTCGATTTTTAAGTTCGATTTTTAAGTTCGATTTTTAAGTTCGATTTTTGAGTTCGATTTTTAAGATCGATTTTTAGTTCGATTTGAAGTTCGATTTTAAGTTCGGTTTTTAAGTTCGATTTTTAAGTTCGATTTTTAGTTCCATTTTTAGTTCGATTTTTAAGTTCGATTTTTAGTTCGATTTTTAAGTTCGATCTTTAAGTTCGATTTTAAGTTTGATTTTTAAGTTCGATTTTTAAGTTCGATTTTTAAGTTCGATTTTTAAGTTCGATTTTTAAGTTCGATTTTTAGTTCCATTTTAAGTTTCATTTTAAGTTCCATTTCAAGTTCCATTTTAAGTTCCATTTTCAGTTCGATTTTCAGTTCGATTTTCAGTTCGATTTTAAATTCGATTTTAAGTTCGACATCGTATCTCAGATCAAGGTTGAATTGTAACCCTCAACTCAAGGCCGGACTTGAGTCTCGACTAACTTCAATCTCGACCTTGAATTCAAGTTTTAGTAAGTTCGAACTTAAGTTTAAACTTAAGCTTGAATTAGAATTGATCTTAGGTTCGAACTTAACTACGAAACTAATGTCCATCCAAAATTGATATCAGCTCAAAACACAATTTCCCTCGGCACCGAATGTTACTTCACAAAACTAAACTGCTCTCCGAAGAACAACAACAAAAAACCCTCGAAAGTTCCTCTCCTCGAGTCTCCGTCTCCCGAATCGCGATAAAGGAAGCCAAGAAAAACTGCACAAGGTGGTCGAGACCGGCACGCGACATCTGTGAAAATTCGGTCCACTGCTCCGCTGCCCCCCTCGCGAGGGATGCTGGTGGTTCAACCACCGGGCGTCCCGGACGAGCGTGCCATGTACGACTTTTTTCTTTAGAGAATCTTTTCTCGGTCGAAAAGAAAAGTCTTTTCGACCGAGAAAGACGGAAGGCGAGCGCGCGCGTCTGTAGCCAAAGTCTGCACCCTCGTGCAGTCCCTCGACGTGCCAGAGGGCGAAGCTCACACAAGGAATAGACCAGAGGGGGGGGGGGAGAGGGGGGGGGTTTAAGCGAGGGATGTGGAAAAGATACGAAATAAGAAACTGGCCCAAAGTCGGTGGTTCTCTTGTACTACACCAATACAAAAACTACCTACATATATATACATGCATGTATACATATGTATATATGTGGTACATAGGATAGTGTCGGTATGGGACAGGGCTATGGGAAGCAACGGCAGATGTTCGGAACAACTCGGTTGGCGCGTGCCCGCTGCCACTTGGCTGCGAGCTGACTGGCTGCATGGGTGCCGGACCATCTGCCCCTCCTCGACCTTCCTGTCCTTATTCTTCTCCTTCTTCTTCTTCTTCTTCTTCGGCGAAGCGGTTTCCCTCCTCCGGATCGCAGCGGCACCTTCTTTGCTTCCTTTTCACGGGAACGCTTATTTTTCATCTGGCACGGGCCATTTTCAATGAACGCCCGAGAGGAAGAAAGGGAACTACATTGTGTTTCTTTCGATACCGCCTTATGCTCGCCGCGGCGAAGAAGTCGCGGTTGCGGGACCGACGAGAAAGCTTACGACTTCTATCGGGCCAAGAGAAAATTCGAATGGATACTTTTGAGAAATTTCGCCACAGTCAACTCGGTAGAGTGTTTCGCCTTTCTTGTGAATTTTTTTTTTTTTTTCTTCTTATGCGAAAAGTCCCGCGTTCGCACCCGAAAAATTATTTATTTGACGGACACCGTTTATTTGGTTTAAGTGCAATATTTATTTGATTTAAATAAGTATTTATTTTAATTAGGTTAATGGTTAATTAAGGTAGCTCCAGCGAGTGGTGTTCATTTCGCCCAAATTCGAGAAATTCGGGCAAGAATTCCCGGTGTTATGAAAATCTGAAAAAATGCATACTTATTACTTATTAGTTAGGCACTGAAAAGACTAATTGTGCGTAATAATAATTTTTAAGTGTTATTAACAAATTATTGAACAAAAAACTGTTCATCAAAATATGCGGGAAATCAACTTTTTTTTTTATGAAAATGATTCGTTCATCTTTCGGAATACGTATACATTTTTTCACATTCTTATATTTATTTTGATTTTTCTTGTTTTTTACATGGAAAAATGTGAAGAATCAAAATAAAGATAAAAATCTGAAAAAAATTCATACGTGTTCCGAAAAATGAACGTATCATTTTCATTAAAAAAGAAAGTTGAGTTACCGCATATTTTGATGAACAATTTTTTTTCAACAATTTGTTAATAACATTTTGAAATTATTATTATGCGAAATTAGTCCTTTCAGTGCCTATAATAAGTATGGATTTTTTCAAATTTTTATAACATCGGGAAGTGTTTGCAATTCTTGCCCGAATTTCTCGAATTTAGGCGAAACGAACACCACTCGCTCGAGCTACATTAAATGAAATAAATATTAATTTAAATGAAATAAATATTAATTTAAATCAAATAAATATTAATTTAAATCAAATAAATATTTATTTATATCAAATAAATATTTTACTTAAACCAAATAAAGGGTGGCCGTCAAATAAATAATTTTTCTAGGTGCGGCGTCGATGCAGTGTTACGTGGACTGCGCGCGCGCGGTTGATGTTTTGACGGCGAACACGCGCCCGGAGCGAAAAACTTCTCGCTCTCGGCTCGTTGAGCGAATTACCCGAGGCGCGGAATCGGCCAGTGAAACTTCGCTGCTCACGGGCTGGTTCCTCTCAGCCGGCGAGGCGCTTTCCCTTCGGCGACTTCGCGAAGTGTCCTTCTTCTTTTCAAGACGTCACTATAATTTGGGCACCTTTTTCATTTCTTCGACGGAAGCCGAGACAGCTCGCAAGAAGTTAGCCCGATTACACGGACAGCATTATTGATGTTTTAACGGAAAATAATAATAATGATAATGGTCTCTTAAAATTTCGGTCAAATCTTCGTATTATTATCATTGTTATTATCATCATTATCGCTGTCGTTATCGTTGTCGTTATCAGGAACATTATCGTTATTATTCAGTGGCATCGAAGTTTGCTCTCCATTTACCCGCCTAAACGAAACGCGCGTGCCGCCTCTTCAGCGTTTATATCTTCATCTTCTTTCGCCTTAGCCATTAAGGTGGTACTAACGGACAGCCAGAGCCCACGTGAGTTCGGAGAGAATTGAGAGAGAATTGCGAACACTTCTCGACGGGATAAAAATCTGAAAAAATCAAGCACGTGGAAGGTGCTAAAAACATTGATCATGCGTAATAATAATTCCAATATTTTATTAACAAACTAATGAAAAAAAAGTCAACAAATCCCCCGGCAACTTGACTTTTTGTTCATATAAAACCAATTTGGTCTTTGAATACATACATACAATTTGATCTTTTTGAATACGTATGAATTTTTTTAGAATTTTGTGTAAGTTTTGAAAATGACGTTTTTTTATTACTAAATACTACTAAAAACTAGAACTAATAATACAAAAAACGGGACTTTCAAAAATTACACGAAATTCTGAAAAAGTTCATACGTATTCAGAAAAATTAACAAATCGTTTTCATAAAAAAAAAGTTAGGTTGCCGGTTGATTTGTTAGGAAATTTTTTTTTTTTCGTTCATAACATTTTGGAATGATTATTATGCAAAATTAATCTTTTCAGTACCTTCCATATGCTTGATTTTTTTCAAATTTTCATCTCAACGACAAGTGTCCACAATTCCTCTCTCAATCCTCTCTGAACTCACGTGGGCTCAGGCTGTTCGCTAGTACCACCTTCATTTTTTTTCGTTAATTTGTTAATAACATTTAGGCATTATTATTATGCAAAATTAATATTTTCAGTACCTTTCATTACCTTAATTTTTTTTCCTTAATTTGTCAATAACATTTTGCAATGATTATTATGCAAAATTAATGTTTTCAGTACCTTCCATATGCTCGATTTTTTTCAGATTTTTATCTCATTGAAAAGTGTCCACAATTCCTCTCTCAATCCTCTCCGAACTCACGTGGGCTCAGGCTGTCCACTAGTACCTTAATTTTTTTTTTTTTATTTGCTTTTTTATCTCCCACCGGAGAGATGCAATTTGTGAAGTCGCGATGAGCAGCGAAGGACCCGGAGGCGAGACAGCAGCAGGAGAAGCGTCGGGCAACCTGCCGAAGAGCAGCAGGACAACGCGACGCTTGTGTGCACACTGTCCACTGGATGACGATCGCGCCGTGCACCAGCTTCTCTTCGGGTTGTTCATCTGCTCGGCTCTCGCTCCGCCCGTCCAACCCCTTTCGTCCCTCTCGCATTATACGACTCGCAAATGAGCCCGACAACGTGCAACCAGGCAACCGGAGACCAAAATCGGACGATCGTTCGGCGTCGCGTGCCCATCGGGCATCGGCGATCTTCTTCCAGAACAGCAGGCCAGAGACAAGACGTGGATGGTTTTCGGTACCCGCGGCTCGGGTTCTCCCGTATAATCGGTCGCGCGCAACATACGCCGAGGCTGCGTTCCTCCTCCGCAACGAGACGAGAGCCGCACCGAGACTTCTCGGTTTCGGCACCGAGTGCCCGAGTTCCAGGAGACACTCCGGGCGTAAAGTGCCCGTCGCATGTTAACTATTTTAACTGGATGAGCAATGACCACCGCAGAAACCACCTGCTGCAAACCTGTCGAGGCTTTTCGCGTTACGATGCTTCTTACCGTTTTAGAAATTGGCCACTGGAGTATGAGACTCGGTGAAAAAAAATCGTCGCTCGATAAACAAATTTTCGCACTCTGGACACTAATCTTATAACCAACAGTTTCTTAACTGGAGCCTAAATCTTTCATTTATTTTGATATCTTGAATATTTGACAATTTGAATATTTGACAATTTGAATATTTGACAATTTGAATATTTGACAATTTGAATATTTGACAATTTGAATATTTGACAATTTGATTTGACAATTTGAATATTTGAATATTTGACAATTTGACAATTTGAATATTTGACAATTTCAATATATGACGATCTTGATCTGTCTTAACATTTTTAAAAAACTGGAACCTAAGTTCTTTTTATCCCGCATTTTAGATACTTTAATCTCGATTACAACATTTTTTAAAACTGGGAGCCTACATTTTTTTTTAATCGCGATTTACAGAAAAAAGATAATAGTTTCCGGTTTCAACACTTTTGACCTCAGTAAATGTCTCCGATCCGGAAACATGTGCTCCTCTGCAATGAGACGAGAGCCGCACCGAGACTTCTCGGTTTCGGCACCGAGTGCCCGAGTTCCAGGAGACACTCCGGGCGTAAAGTGCCCGTGGCATGTTAACTATTTTAACTGGATGAGCAATGACCAGCGCAGAAACCACCTGCTGCAAACCTGTCGAGGCTTTTGGCGTTACGTCAGGATTGCGTGCACGGCGACGATGCTTCTTAATCTTTTAGAAATTGGCCACTGGAGTATAAGACTCGGTGAAAGAAGAACGTCGCTCGATAAAAAAATTCTCTCACTCGGGAAACTCTAATCTCTAATCTTTCATTTATTTTGATATCTTGAATATTTAACACTTTATCTTCATCCATCTTAACATAAAAAAAAAACTGGAAACTAATTTTGTTTTCTATTTTTTTTTTTTTTTTATCGCAATTTAAAGAAAAAAGATAATTCCGGTTTCAACACTTTCGATTTACTGACGTAAATGTCTCCGATCCGGAATCCTGTGCGCCTCGTTTGTGCGACCTTCGCGGCAATAATTTTTTAAATAATTTTATACATAGGGAAGAGCGGGCCAAAATGGAACGGTGGGGCAAAACGCCATATTCGAAGCATTTTTGGATGGGACAATGGGGCAAAACGGGTCAGACAATCCGGATGTATCAACAGTTCAAAATGGGAAATCCAAAAATTATTGGAAACTTGCGTTTTGCCCAATGTCCCGTTTTGCCCCGCTGCCCCATTTTGCCCGCTCTACCCTAACATAAATGTACAATAATAATAAAAACATTACGTGAAAGAAGAGTCGTCCTATTATTTTTTTAAATATCCGTCTGCTATTGGGTCAGTAGTGTGCGCGGGTTGCCGGATGAATGCGGGCTCGGTGTTGATACGGAAACCGTGAACCACAAAATTCCCTGCACGATACACCGCACAATAAATCCCGGAGCTAAATAAAGCAGCGTCATCGGGCGGCGTGGAATAATCGAGGATGCCGAAGAGCAACAGATTGTTGTTTTCCGAAAGAGGAAGAGAGCGAGAGAGACGAGAGACAAATGAGGGGGAAGTGAAAACCCAAAACCACGCGCTAGCGCAGAACAAACGACCACCTGCCGTCTCTTATGCGAGCTCCGATGCCAGGGTTCTTCCGGATGACGCCGCCGCCGGTGAGGTCCTCGCCGGGAACACGCGGCGCGTGCAGCTCGTCAAGAAGGAATAAGAATAAGAAGAACCAGGGGTGGGGAAGGAAACGAGGAAAAAGGACGCCTCTCCGGCCTGTACCAATACTTGGCGGGCCCAAGAAAATACGATCATTCCTTACCGTACAAAGAAAACTAAAGATTTTTTTTTTTTTCAATTTTCAAGTAAACTTTTTCTATGCATAGTTATTTCATAATTTTGCGAGAAAAATACAAGAATCGGCGCTGATTTTGAACGGGGAGTCAGGTAGAGCCCAAAATAGTACACAGAGAAAAAAAATCATTTGGGTCAACAAAATGTGCGCTTACGGGTGGCGAAACAAATGTTTGGTTGATCGAAAGAAATACCACGTTGATCGAAC
>JAPYZC010007968.1:0-15056 GCA_030522665.1 Ichneumoninae sp. A BG-2022a
ATTATTATTCAAAATTAATCTTCTCAGTACCTTTAGTATACATGATTTTTTCAGATTTTTACACCATCAAGAAGTACTTGCAATTTTCTCTTATTGTTGCCGAACTTGTGCAAAGTCAGCGCGCAGCGAGACTCCCTCCTTAAGTCCTTCCCTGCCACCCGACTGCCGAGAGATCGATCGTTCATCGATCAAGAGAACCCTAGGAGGTTATTCGATTTAGGGTGATATTACTTGAATCGTGGAATTAATTAATAAAAAAAAAAAAAAATCATTTTAATTAACAAACTCTCCGGCTTACGTAACGATCGTTGCCGCCGACACATTTGTTTCCATCTACCAATCTGCCCACGAATCGTTTCTCAGGTCGTGTGTATAATGCCTTACGGTTCGGCGCCTTATCCTCGGTTCGCGAACGGGCCGAGCTCTCCGCCGCGCTCTTTTTCCGTGCCGTACGGATGGATGTACGTGCCCACGAAACCCGAGGGCTCCGTCTATCTATCCCGAGATTATTCTCGACTGGGAAACGGGTAAGCAGGCAACTCGCCTCGCGATCTCGAGCGATCTCTCTACGCCCCTCGAGTAATTGCTCGCGCCGCATTTACAGTTACACACACAGGCGTTGTTCCGCGAGCGGGCACCGTGCGTTATGGGGCTTTTCGCGCTCCGCGTCTGCAGCCCTGCAAACTGTGCTACGGGAACGATGAAAGGTCCAGATAGACGTGAGGAGAAAAAAATATATTCATACGATTTGAAATTCAATAGAAAAAAAAAATGTGCAAAGTAATTTGCATTTTTCCTCATAGAGGATGTTATGCTTATAATATGAAATTGTAATGTTGATAACTTATCGGAAAATTGATTGTAAAAAATTCGATCAGTCAATTTTTCGTAACGCTTCGCTTTGAGGACGTTTCAAATTTATTTTTCCTGATTGATTACAGATCTGAAACTAAATTTACTCTTAGCGCTATATTCGATGCGGAAACTTCGTGACGGTCGTAAAATAAACAATTTTCAAGAAATCCAAAAATTTAATCACACACGCATGTTTCTGAACGCCTGCGGTAAATCATATTTTTCGACGTTTTAGACAATTCTAAGTACTCTGGCTAGTGTCAGAGTACTTAAATCACGATTTTTGTTTACGAAGACGGATTCCTGTATGAGGAAGCAAAAATGGTTAAAAGTAATTTGCTGTTAAATGGACTTAAGTGTAAAACTGTACTAACAGGTTTGATCATGTTCACTCATGTAATTGACGACGTATCCCCATCATTTACCCAAGTCGTGCCATTATGTTGAAAAAATAACATGTAATGTCTTGTATCTCTACATATTCAATGAACGCACAAACGTAAAGTACGACATGGCTACCCTAATCGACTAAAATATAAAAATAACTCATTGATTGTATTTCGATTTTTCGAAAGTCACAGCCTTTTTATAAATCGTTAATATAAGAACAATCGTTATTACCTGACCAAAAGATGTCATAGACAAGGTAACGTATTTCCCGGCTGTTAGCTGGCAAGGTACGCGGCAAAGCATCATCATCAATTGTAGGTGTTTCTGAGCCTCAGGCGCCAGGTTGTACCATCGGCTCTTATATCTGCGCGGTAGAAGACGTTTCTTATTACGCCACGCCACCAATCCTCGATTATTTACTCACACATGTAAGTGAATACTAATGCTGCGATATATCAGAATTTCGGAAATGTTGCACTCCACGTATACATACAATAGCGAACTAAATGTAATGCCTATGTATCTCACGGTTGCTTGGGAATCATTTTTCATCAGAAGAATCTGAATATACACGCAGTTTAGCTGTGAATTCAAAAAATTATTCAAAGTTCTGGGAACATTTTACCTGAAGTCCCGTGACGTTAAGCAAAATCATGCCAACCCCAATGACAAAAAAGATAGTCCATGTGTAAGTTGCGTCGATGAGATTGGCGTAACTGGCAATAGAGGATTTATTAATAATATTGAATAGTTTTACTGAATACCTTTTCTAAATGGTTTTACTAGGTAGCATCATTGTGTCTGTCAATGTACGAAGGAAGATCGACCATGTTCAGTGCGTATGTGGTTCTTTCTGATGTTCGTTTGTTATCCCCGATTCGTTGCAATTTTTTTCTGAAGGTTTCAGTTCAGACTTTATTACGCTGACTGTTGCGATCAATTAACGATCATTGACCCACCCCAAAGCAGCGAAAATACCACAGACGTGTTGCACGTAAATGATCAACATAATTTCAGGGCCGACCACGATTATCAAACTCACACTCGAGATGATAATAGTCGACGGGGAATGGAAATTTTCGGGGTGCGGTACCGTTTTTCAGCAAAACGTCGATGATTGTTGGTAAAATCGGCTGGGTTATGTAAACGATGACGGCAGCATATATCTCAACTGTATAATACGTCGATAAATCTATAAAACTTTTATCACCTTCTGAACTACCAGTTACCATACTCGATTAACCTGTATACACCATCGCCATCTTTCTTCCCTGCTCAGCGTATTTGTGAAGAACGCTAACTTCTTGATCACCAGCCCACACTTGCCAATCTGCACGAATACGATCTAGCAACTTTCGTGCCTGTACGTATCGTACAGATCTTTATCAGTAACAGATATCGATTAATGGGCTCGCTTTCGTCTCGATTATTATAGTTTCTTAATTTACAAAAATATGACTGACCTTCTGCACGTTCCACGTCAAACTAATCAGTTTCATAAGGCAAATTGCTTCGAAAAGGAATATCGTAAGGCATTCCATAATTATTCTCCGGTCGTCACGATATTTCACAAAAGCTAACATCTGGGGTACGACTTGAGTGGTGCAAATAAAAATTAAAATAACACAACGGGTGACTCTCGTACAGGTGCTCTGATACGGCCAATATCCAACGAGCGTCAGCAAAATTTTATTGAATCTATAGTAACGATGTTGAAATAAGTCCATCGCAACTCGAAGTTCCATCGACGATGGCAGAAGGGCTACGACTGCTGTTCTTGATTCTGCGCAATATACTTGCTGGCTTGCTTTTCCATGCGTCGAATTTTTCTTTTTTCGGTATGAATTTTTATTGAATTATATCACAGAATGACGTTTCGATAGATGCTTAAATTGCCCCACGTCAACGATGAGTGAAAGCGATAAGAAAATGTATAGACTCTGCCCTCCATACGCATCATTGTGTATTCAACGTCGCTTGGCGAGCCTCGCAAAGAACTATAATAACATGGAACCGTCAAATTTACGTTGGCATTTGCTAGAAAAACATTCTTCTATCGCAGGAAATGGAAATATATATTTTTTTCAACTGTAGATTGAAATGGGGGATTTGAGATACTTGGAGGGGGAAATGTTCCCTTACGTGTAAGAGGCAGTTGTACTCGAGTGACCACCAACAGAGGAGCGGAGTCGTTCGATGGGGGGAGAGCGGTAGAACTATGAGAGGGTTGATGATCGATATCCGTTCCGTTCGTGGTGCTAAATAGTATACATTATCTTTTTCTCTTGACTATAGTATAAGTACTAGTTTTTATAGTATCAGCACTATAATATGTTTAGCAAGTTCATCAGAGTAAAGCTCAGTGCTACAACAAAAGTATACGGGAGTTTACGAAAGCAAAACTTCATCCAGGAGGAACAAGAGTTTAATAGCAGTCTACTTGTACAGCAAATTTCAAACCAACATGCCATACAAGTTGGCCGCCCTCACGGATTCACACCCAAATTCCACATCACACTCAACAAAATCGAGGTTGCGCAAGCCCCTCACATCTTAACTGTCGAGCATGGCCCATAGCTTGCTGCGCCGATCGGTATTCACTCCGTGGTGCGACTGTTGAGGACGCAAAAATCGAGGTCCTAGTGTATATGCGTCGAACGTATAAACGTAAAGTATGACATCGCTGTCCTAACTGCCTGAAATATAAAAGTAACCTATTGATTGTGTTTCGATGACATTTGATCACAGTTCATAGAAATGTTATAAAGCGTGAAGAAAAGAACGAGAGTTCTTACCTGACTGAAAGACTGCATAGACAAGGTTACATATTTCCCGGCTGTTAGCTGGCAAGGCACGCGACAAAGCATCATCATCAATTGTAGGTGTTTCTGAGCCTCAGGAGCCAGGTTGTACCATTGGCTTTTCTGTCTGCGCGGTAGAAGACTTTTATGATGCTACCCCACCAATCCTCTACCTCTTACTCACATATTTAACTGAATATCAATGCTGCGATATAGCAGAATTTCGGAAACGTTGCACTCTACATATAAATACAATATCGTACCCAATGAGATGCCTATGTATCTTACGGTTTCTTCGGGATTGCTTTTTATCAGAAGAATCTGAATATACAAGCAGTTTAACTGTGAATTCGATAAATTATTCATCATTCGTTAGATCTTATACCTGAAGTCCTGCTAAAAGAAGCAGAATCATGCCCAACATGACGACAAAAACGATGGCCCATGTGTGAGTTACGTCGATGAGAATCGCGTAACTGTAATATTAATAATATTTAATGGTTTTAATAAATACATTCTCTAGATTATTTTACCTAATAGCATCATTGTGTCTATCAACACAGGAAGGAAGATCGACAATGGTTCTTCCGGGTTTTCCTGATACGTTATCCCCGATTCGTCACAATTTTTGTCTGAAGGTTTCAATTCAGACTTGGTTTCAATGCAGACTTTATCACGCTGATTCTTACGATCTACTAAGGATCATTGACCTACCCCAAAGCAGCGAAAATCCCACAGACGTGTTGCACGTAAATGATCAACATAATTTCAGTGGCCACCAGGATTGTCAAACCCATACATACGCATACATAAGTATACATAATAATGTACCAATAATACTTCTGCGCGTCAAGATGATAATAGTCGACGGGGAATGGAAACTTTCGGGGTGCGGTACCGTTTTTCATCACAACGTCAATAATTGTTGGTATTATCGGCTGGACTGCATAAACGATGACGGCAGCATATATCTGAACTGTATAATACAACGTCGATAAATCTACAAAACTTTTGTCACCTTCTGAACTACGCGTTACCACACTCGATTAACCTGTGTACACAATTGCCATCTTTCTTCCCTGCTCAGCATGTTTGTGAAGAATGTTAACGTCTTGATCCCGAGCCCACACTTGCCAATCTGTTCGAATGCAATTCAGCAACGTTCCTGCCTGTACGTATCGAAGCGATTTTTATCAGTAACAGATATCGACCAATGATGTCGCTTTCGTCTCAATTATTATAGTATTTCAATTTACGAAAATATAGCCGACCTTCTGCACGTTCCACATCAAACTAATCACTTTAATAAGGCAAACTGCTTCGTAAAGTAATGTTATAACGCATTCAATAATTATTTTCCGGTCGTTACGATGTTTCACAAGAGCTAGAATCTGAGGTACGACTTGAGTGGTGAGCATAGAAAATAAAATAACAAAACGGGTGACTCTGGTACGGATGCTCTGATACGGCCAATATCCAATGAGCGTCAGCAAAGTTTTATTTAATCTATAGTAACGATGTTGAAACAAGTCCATCGCAACACAAAGTTCTATCGACGATGCCCGAAGGGCTATGACTGCTGTTCCCGACTGCGCAATACACTCGCTGGCTTGCGTTGAATGTTTCTTTTCTCGGGATGAATTTTTATCGAATTACATCAAAGTATGGCGGTTCGACGGACGCATAAATTGCACCACGTCAAAGATGAGTGAAAGCGGTACGTAAGTGTACAGACTCTGCCCTCCGTACGCGTCATTGTGTATTCAACTTCGCTTTGCGATCCTCGCAAAGAACTATAATAACATTGAAGCGTCAAATTTACGTTGACATTTGCTAGAAAAACATTCTTCTATCGCAGGAAATGGAAATATAATTTTTTTCAACTGTAGATTGAAATGGGGGAGTTGAGATACTTGGAGGGGGAAAGGTTCCCTTAGGTGTAAGAAGCAGTTGCACTTGAGTGGCCACCAACAGAGGAGCGGAGTCCTTGGATGGAGGGAGAACGGTAGAACTATGAGAGGGTTGATGATCGATATCCGTTCCGTCTGTGGTGTGAAATAGTATACATTATCTTTTTCTCTTGACAATAGTATTAGTACAAGTTTTTACAGTATTAGCACTATATTTTTTACAAGTTCATCAGAGTAGAGTTCAGTGCTACAACAACGGGTTTAATAATGGTCAATTTGTAGAGCAAATTTTAATCCGATATCTTAAAACTTGCGAGGGTGAATAACCAAAAAATGTCAAAAACCAACATGCCATACGTGTTGGACCCCCTGACGGATTCACGCCCAAATTCAATATCAAACATTAAACATTGAAACAATAACACTCCTCCTGTGGATCAATTTTTTATTAAGTCCAATTCAGCCCCTTCCCAAGGTTCGTCTACCTGCTCGGTGGGGAGGCAAACCGACTCCTTTCCTTTTGCTACCCGCGAATGAAATCGTTGCTGCTCCAAGTTTTTGTACGGGAAGGGAGAGTAGGCAGGTACGAAAGCTGGTAGTGGGGAATCCAGCTTATCCAGTGGTCGCTAAGTGGCTTCGTTCCCGAGCGTGCAACTTATGCGGTCGTATACTGTATGTATATCCCTACGCGCAACCTCTTACGGTACCTGGAAAGGGGCATTTTTTATGGGAAGGGCCAGTAGGCAGGTACTTCGACGGGTAGTGGTGTATTCAACTTATACTGTCGTGCCTGATTGGCTTGGCTCCCGAGAATTGAAAAAACGCGGTCGTGTACTGGATACGGAAGGTGGGGAGATTGCGCTGTCAATCATCGCGTCGGCGATACGTAATTCCTTTATGCGAGAAGTTGAAAAATTACGAAGCTCTAGCGTGCGAGACGTCGCTTCGATGTTTAAATTAATTTTTTTTTATGTATCGCAGGCTGGAAAACTATCGAATGAAGGTCCGACGCGCCGAGAATATCATAAAAATTGGCGACAATTCGTCAGACCTTTTAAAAAACACGACATTTCAAGGACGAGAACGTCCAAAACCCAGACCCCTCGACCAAATCTTACCAAATTCAATAGTGAAAATTGTTTGATGTTATTCTACCTCTGTAGAAAGGTTTGGACCAATAAATCAACATTTGCGACAGCTAGCGTGCTAACACACTTTTTTGATACGTGCAAAATCTCAAAATCGAGCCGTATGGTCGATTATTGAGTAAATTTTAACAAACAGAGGCACCTAACTGCTCTACTTGTGTGCCAAATTTCAACTCGATTGATAAAGACGTTCTCTGTCGAAAGTCTACTAGAATAGAGTGGGGGCATTCCATAATTTCGCATGCTCTCTAATGTAGCGCATGCTGAATGCGCGATATTGCGGAGAATCTACTGTACAGCGATTTTAAAGGCCCAAAATCATTCACATACACACACACATCGGCATGCACAGAACGCCAGCGAAAAATCACATTTCTCGATGTTTTAGACTTTTTAAAAATATTTCGGCACTAAAATCTCGATTTTTTTTTAAAGACAGCTTCCTGTATAGGAAAGCAGAGTGGTTAAAATAATAATTTACGATACGAGTGCTATTAAACTTTTTCTGACGATTGTGAGTTTGCACAGCACAAGCCGGAGGCGAGTGTTGAAATCACACGAGTTAAGACAAAGTTTTTCGCATGAGCTTCGTACCAAATTTTACTTCACAAGGTTTTACGCGAAGGTTTTACGTGAAGCGTGCGGAAAGATGCCATTTTCGCACCGAGTTAAGTAAAGTAATTTGCTGTAAAATGTAATTAAGTGTGAAATTGCACTAAATGTTTATATTTGATAACGTTCACTAATGTAATTATCGGCGTATTCCTATCCATTATCGAAGTTGTGTTTTGTTCAAAAAAATAATATACACTGTCTTTTATCGTTATACACTAGGACCTCGATTTCGTTCTCAGCGGCGGGACCGGCCCCACATCACACTTAACAAAATTGAGGTTGCCCAGCCCCGCCGATACTAACTGTAGAACAAACCGGGACTGTTGAGGAAACCGAGGGCGCAAAAATCAAGGTCCTAGTATTGTATATGCGTCGAACGTATAAATGCAAAGTATGAAATCGCTGCCCTAGCCGCCTGAAATATAAAAATACCCATTGATTGTATTTCGATGACATTTGATCGCAAGTCATAGCATTGTTATAAAGCGTTAAGAAAAGAACGAGCGTTCTTACCTGACTGAAAGACTGCATTGACAAGGTTACATATTTCCCGACTGTTAGCTGGCAAGGCACGCGACAAAGCATCATCATCAATCGTATGTGTTTCTGAGCCTCAGGCGCCAGGTTGTACCATTGGCTTTTATGTCTGCGCGATAGAAGACTTTTATGATGCCACCCCACCAATTTTCGACTATTTACTCACATATTTACGTGAATATCAATGCTGCGATATATTAGAATTTCGGAAATGTCGCACTCTACGTATAAATACAATATCGTACCCAATGCAATGCCTATGTATCTTACGGTTGCTTCAGGATTGCTTTTCATCAGAAGAATCTGAATATACACGCAGTTCAGCTCTGAATTCGGTAAATTATTCATCATTCGTCGAACCTTTTACCTGAAGTGCTACTGAAACAATCAGAATCATGCCAAATAGAATGATAAAAAAGATGGTCCATCTGTGAGTTGCGTCGATGAGAATCGCGTAACTGTAATATTAATAATATTGAATAGTTTTATTAAATACATTCTGTCGATTATTTTACCTGATAGCATCATTGTGTCTATCAATATAGGAACGAAGATCGACAATGTCCAGTGCACATGTGGTTCTTCCTGTTTTTACTAATACGTTGTTATCCCCGATTCGTCGCAATTTTTGTCTGAAGGTTTCAGTTCAGACTTTATTACGCTGATTGTTACGATCAATTAAGGATCATTGACCCACCCCAAAGCAGCGAAAATACCACAGACGTGTTGCACGTAAATGATCAACATAATTTCAGGGCCGACCACGATTATCAAACTCACACGGCTGGAAATTTTTGGGGTCCGGTACCGTTTTTCAGCAAAACGTCGATGATTGTTGGTAATATTGGCTGGGTTGTATAAATGATGACGGCAGCATATATCTCAACTGTATAATATAACGTCGATAAATCTATAAAACTTTAATCACCTTCTGAATTACCACACTCGATTAACCTGTATACATAATTGCCATCTTTCTTCCCTGCTCAGCATATTTGTGAAGAATGTTAACGTCTTGATCCCGAGCCCACACTTGCCAATCTGTACGAATGCGATTCAGCAACTTACGTGCCTGTACGTATCGAAGAGATCTTTATCAGTAACAGATATCGATCAATGACCTCGTTTTCGTCTCGATTATTATAGTATTTCAATTTACGAAAATATAGCCGACCTTATGCACGTTCCACGTCAAACTCATCACTTTCGTAACGCAAATTGCGTCGTAAAGGAATATTATAACGCATTCAACAATTATTCTCCGGTCGTCACGATATTTCAGAAGAGCTATCACCTCGGGTACGACTTCACTTGTGACAATAAAAAATAAAATAACACAACTCGTGACTCTCGTACAGGTGCTCTGATACGGCCAATATCCAATGAGCGTCAGCAAAGTTTTATTTAATCTGTAGTAACGATGTTGGAAAAAGTCCATCGCAACTCGAAGTTCTATCGACGATGACGGAAGGGCTACTACTGCTGTTCCCGCTGCTGCGCAGACCCTCGCTGTTTTGCTTTTTCATGCGTCGATTTTTTCTTTTCTCGGAATGAATTTTTATTGTATTATATCAAAGTATGTTAGTTCGATGGACGTTTAAATTGCCACCCTCCAAGATGAGTGAAAGCGATACGAAAATGTATAGACTCTGCCCTCCGTACGCGTCATTAAGTACTCACCGTCGCTTTGCGAGCCTTACGAAGAACTATAATAACACCGAGGCCTCAAGTTTACATTGATATCTGTAGAAAGGCATTTTTCTATCGCAGTAAATGAAAATATAATTTTTTTCAATCGTAGCTGAAAATGGGAGGGTGGGGATACTTGGACGAGGAATTGTTCCCTTCGGTGTACGAGGCAGTTGTACGTGAGTGACCGCCGACGGAGGAACGGTGTTCTTCGATTGGTTATATCGCCGTGACGGAAAAGCTTCCACCACTATACGGAGTTGCTCTGTTGGCGAGACACCCCGTGTGGCTCTGCGCCTACGTCGCTTACGTCCGTGCCTGCCTGAAGATCAGACTATTAAGATTGAGTGAGGGGCATTCCATAATTTCGCATCCTCCCTAATGTAACGGATCCAGAGTCCTGAGAATTATGGAGAGTCGACTATATAGCGATTTTAAAGGCTCAGAATCCGTCACAACACACACACACATAATACATATACATCCGAACGCCAGCGAAACGTCACATTTGTCGACGTTTTCGACTATCTTAAGTACTCTGACACTGAAATGTCGAATATTTTTTACGGCAACAGCTTCCTGTATGAGGAAAAAAAATGGTTAAAAAGTAATGTACTGTTTAATGTAATTAAGCGGAAAAGTGTACTAACAGTTTATGTTTGATCACGATCATTCATTTAATTAACGGCGTGTTTCTATTCATTATCGAGGTTGTGCCATTTTGTTAAAAAAATACCAAACAATGTCTTGTATCTCTATATATGCATCGAACGCATAAACATAAAATATGACATGGCCGTCCTCATAGTCTGAAATATGAAAACAACCCATTGATTGTATTTCGATAAAATTTTATCGGAAGTAATACAATTTTTATAAACGATTAATGAAAAAACGATCGTTCTTACCTGACTGAAAGTTCTCATAGACATGGTTATATATTTCCCGGCTGTTAGCTGGCAAGGTACGCGACACAGCATCGTCATCAATAATACGTATTTCCGAGACTTCGGCGCCAAATTGTACCATTGAATTTCATGTCTGCACCGTAGAAAATTTTTTTTATGACGCTACGCCATCAATCCTCGACTATTTACTCACATACACAAGTGAATACTGATGCTGTGATATATCAGAATTTCGGAAATGTCGCACTCCACGTACAAATACCATATATTACCCAATGTAGTGCCTATGTATCTTACGGTTGTTTCGGGATCGCTGTTTATCAGAAGAATCTGAATATACACGCAGTTTAGCTGTGAATTTGTAAAATTAATAATCATTCGTCGAACCTTTACCTGAAGTACTTGTAAGACAAGCAGAATTACGCCTAACCCAGTGATAAAAAGAACAGTCCACGTTTGATTTTCGTCGATGAGATTAGCGTAACTGACAACAGAGGATTTATTAATAATATTGAATATTTTTAGTAAATACATTCTCTAAACTATTTCACCTAATAGCATCATTATGTCTGTCAATATACGAAGGAAGATCGGCCATGCCCAGTGCACATGTGGTTCTTCCTGATGTTGGTGATACGTTGATATTCCCGATTCGTCGCAATTTTTGTCTATAGGTTTCAGTGCTGACTTTATTACCCTGATTGTTACGATCAATTAACGATCATTGACCCACCTCAATGCAGCAAAAATTCCACAGACGTGTTGCACATAAATGATCAACGTAATTTTAGTGGCCACCATGACCATTACACTCGTACATACGCATGCATAAGTATGTATAATAATGTACCAATAATATTTATGCGCGTCAAGATGATAAAAGTCGACGGGAAATGGAAATTTTCGGGGTGCGGTACCGTTTTTCAGCAAAACGTCGATGACTGTTGGTATTATCGGCTGGGTTACGTAAAAGATGAGGGCAGCATATATGTGAGCTGTATAAAATGTCGATAAATCTATAAAACTTTTGTCAATTTTTCAACACCTCGTTGCCATACTCGATTGACCTGTATACGCAATTGCCTTTTTTCGTCCCTGCTCAGCGTATTCATGAAGAATGTTAACTTCCCGATCCCGAGCCCACACTTGCCAATCTGTACGAATACGATTCAGCAACTTGCGTGCCTGTGCGTATCGAAAGGATCTTTATCAGTATGAGATATCGATTAATGGGCTCGCTCTCGTCTCAATTATTATAGTATTTCAATTTACGAAAATCTAACTGACCTTCTGCACGTTCCACGTCAAACCAATCATTTTCGTAAGGCAAATTCCTTCGTAAATGAATATCGCAATGCATTCCATAATTACTCTCCGGTCGTCGCGATATTTCACAAGAGCTAGCAACTGGGGTACGAGTTGAGTGGTGAGAATAAAAATTAATAAAACAAAACGGGCGACTCTGGTACGGGTGCTCTGATACGGCCAATATCCAATGAGAGTCAGCAATGTTTTATTTAATCTATAGTAACGATGTTGGAAAAAGTCCATCGCAACTCAAAGTTCTATCGACGATGACGGAAGGGCTACTACTGCTGTTCCCGCTGCTGCGCAGACACTCGCTGGTTTGCTTTTTCATGCGTCGAATTTTTCTTTTCTCGGAATGAATTTTTATTGAATTATATCAAAGTGCGGCAGTCCGATGGACGTTTAAATTGCCCCACGTCAAAGATGAGTGAAAGTGGTGCGGAAATGTACAGACCCCGCCCTCCGCACGCGTCATTACGTATTCAACTTCGCTTTGCAAGCCTTACAAAAAACTATAATAACACTCAGGCGTCAAGTTCACGTTGATATTTGCTAGAAAAGCATTCTTCTATAGCAGTAAATGAAAATATAATTTTTTATCCGTAGCTTCAGACGAGGGGGGGGGGAGGGGAGAGGGTGAGAGACTTGGACGTGAAATTGTTCCCTTCGGTGTAAGAGGCAGTTGTACTTGAGTGACCACCAACGGAGGGTTGATAATCGATAACGTACGCAGTGATGTTAAACTGCGTACGTTATGTTTTCCTCTTAAAAATGACTGCACTATAGTCGTCTTTACAAGTTAATTAGAAAAGCACACGAAAGTTCACAAAAGCAAAGTTTAACCTTTTAGGGTGGGATGGTCGGGGAGGAAGGGGTTGGATCTAGGGGGGCCTGTTGTGTCACTCTAATTTCGTTTATCATTTAGTTTACGGAAAATTCTATGTCCTACCTCCTGCCCCTGGTCTTGCTTATTCCAAGTCCCTATTCTAAGTAAGTTTTGGAGACACTCAAAAGCAGCGCGCGACCGACCAGAAGCCCTGGTATCTATAAATATATATAGAGTAGTGTACTATCTCTGCATATGCAGATACGTCATCCGTTTGACAGTCAATTCTCACGAACCGTTAATAAAAAATTAATTCAATTTAAATTTCACTACAAAATTGACCCAGTTTGGACAATTTTTTATCCGCGTACATTATAGCCCCCTTAACTTTTAGGGGATGTACACATAGAGTGGGATATTATTCGTGCGTATGCACATGCATTATCCGTTTACCAGTCAATTCTCGTGAGCCAGCTAGGTCGGTATAGCTCACATCCGCTGTGACAAACGTAATATCTCATCTATTTCAATTCACGATGCGGTGCGTTCCTGTCCCGCTGCTCTACTCTTCGAGATACCACTGTACTACCTATAGATATATGCAAGTGTGTACTTCTTCTCTCCGTTCCTCCCCCCCCCCCCCTCTTCGAGCGGCACGTAACAAGGCCGGACGTGAACGGTTCGCACAGGAGTGCTCTCGTCTCGTTGTGCGTTGCTTTGCCAAAAAAAAAAATAAACGTAATATCAGAGAACGAGGAGAAAAGCGCGTGTCACCCAAGACCAACGCGTCGCGGCAGGCGGAGAAGAGAAATTTATTATTATTCGAGAAGGCAGTCGGAAGCTTCTGCTCGGATTCTCGCGTGCGTTTAATCCACTCGAGCCGAGCCACTGACGACGGCTCACCGCACAGAGGCAGAAACCTCTCTCGCGGCAAATTGACGTTCCAGATAGTTGAATTGATCGTGGGCACGTTCAAATTTAGAATACTCGTCATCCGATTTCGTGCTTTCTAGCGCTAAAAAAAATACCAAATTTTTCTGCCGCAGGGTACATTTTTTTTCAACTCATCTTTCGCCTCGAAACTATAGCTAGACGGGACGGAAGGGAGTAACTTATTTTTATTTTTTTCATGGACACCGATTAGCGCGAACTAAAAAGATACAACCTTTTGTTTTTATTCTCGGTTCATTAATGTTTTTTTTCACATCCGCCGGGCGTTTCGCTAACGGGACGAAAGCTAGACGGGACGAAAGGGAATAACTTATTTTTTTCATGGACACCGATTAGCGCGAACTAAAAGGATACAACCTTTTGTTTTTATTCTCGGTTCATTAATGTTTTTTTTTCACATCCGTCGGGCGTTTCGCTAATGACGAAAAGAAAAAAAATTGTAATTTCATTCATTTTTTCTCATCAATGTGAGTCACATCATTATAAGTGTTACAGTGGAGCATCGTTACGTCATTCATTCTATGCGGTCGCACCGCGTGTACTACAACGTACTACGTTAATGCTTGTTATTACACCCGGCCTTTGTTGTCTCTACGCGTGACCCTTGAGCGCGCTCCTTCCACCAGACGCGTCTCGGGAAGGACGTCGCGCCTCCGATCAGCGGAAGCGATTTAATGATGCGATACACGCGTACGCATGGGAATCGGAAAAAAATGTCTCGAACATTTTTTTTTTTTAATATCGACTTATTTGTATAGTGTTTATAGTAATTTATTGAAATTACGTGTAAACTCTTTCGCGAGGATTTTTCACACCCTCTCCTCTCTCCTCCCCTCAACGATTCTATAATATAACAACAGGGAAATTTAAAAAATCTAAACCGGGAAAAGTCATCGCTTTGAGTTCCTGAAATGTGAACAAGTGAAAAAAAATATTTCTCGACTATTTTATTAATTTTTTTCAACGTATGTCAAATTATATAATTACATAGTATAATATATATGGTATATATAGTGTTTATAGTAATTTCTTGTAATTGCTTGTAAACTCTTTCACGAGGATTTTTCACACCCCCTCCTCTCACCTCTCCTCAACGATTCTATAATATAACAACAGAG
>JAPYZC010007977.1:0-11883 GCA_030522665.1 Ichneumoninae sp. A BG-2022a
CTGATCAGGGCCTGATAAAGGTGCCTTATCAGGACCTGATGAGGAGTCAGGCCGTGCCTGATAGGGACCTGACATCAGCCCGACGGTAATTTCTGCTCGTGTACTCGTTTCCGCGGCGTTAAACAAACCATCGATCTCAAGTATTTCTTGAGTCTGCGTACGGTAAATTCTCAAGTTGCGCAATCAAGAAGTCAAGATCGGGGAAGTTGAGCAAGATAAGCGGAACGTTTCAATTTGCATAGGTATCTGAGCCGAAGCTTGCTCGTGGCAGTTTTATTTTTGTATATATTTTTTTTTTCTTATTATATTTTTTTTAATCATAACTTCTATAAACCACACACGCGCGCGGAAACAGCTTTGCCGAAGGAAAAGCGAGCGGCTGAGCCATCAACGCGGTCGCCTACCGGCTATGGGGCAACCGCTCTACGAAATTCAGCAGCCGGTTAACACGGCGAACAGAGAAGGCTTCCGTGGTTTCGGTTTAGGTGCAACTTATAGAATATGCATGTTTCCCGTCTGGTTAAAGAGAATTAAAGTGGCTCAAAGGGACGCCAAAGTATCCGGGGAGCCTCTGTCCCGCCTTTCTCGAACCCGGAGCGTTTCGGGGTTGATCCTGCGACTGTGGCTAGTTAGAAATTCCTGCGGCTACCGAGCGTTCCGCAGTGCTCGGGTTCGCGCGTTACCATTAACCTGGCAGGAAATACTCTGTATCTCGGGGCTCTTGAGATGCTCGAGTTATTCTCACCTGAGAGGTCGGCAGATATATATGGAATGGAGGAGACAAATACCACCGAGTAGTTGTCGAGTTTCATCCGCCACTTTCCAAAACACGGACTGGAGATTTCTTCTTTCTCGCCACTCGTATAGCTTCGATCGATACGGAAATTCTTGCCGAAATTTGTATGTATAATTGTCAATCGACGATTGCCAATCGGCGTTGTTGTTTCAATATCATATGGAATTGTAAGAATTGAAAGTAGAATCGGAATAACAATTTTTTTCTTTGGCAGCCCACAAGCAAATTTTTTTTTCAGTGTACCATTTTCAAACAACAAGATACGATCTGGATGACGGAACAGTCTCGTTTCTTCTTTCTTTGAGAGTTCGTCGCTTTGCGGGTTACCATCAACCTGACAGGAAATAATGTGCATCTCGGGGCTCTTGAGATGCTCGAGTTATTCTCACCTGAGAGGTCGGAAGATATAAATAGAAAGGAGGAGACAAACACTACTGACTACTTGTCGAGTTTCATCCGCCAGTTTCCAAAACATGGACTGGAGATTTCTTCTTTCTCCCCACTCGTATAGCTTGGATTCATACGGAAATTCTTGCCGGAATTTGTATGTATAATTTTTAATCGACGATTCCCAAAAAGATAATTTTGATTGACGATTGTCATTTTCAGACAACAAGATACTATATGGATCGCGGAACAGTCTCGTTTCTTCTTTCTTTTAGAGTTCGTCGCTTTGCGGGTTACCATCGACCTGACAGGAAATACTGCGCATCTCGGGGCTCTTGAGATGCTCGAGTTATTCTCACCTGAGAGGTCGGGAGATATATATATAGAGGAGGAGACAAATACCACCGAGTAGTCGTCGAGTTTCCTCCGCCACTTTCAAAAACACGGGCCGGAGATTTCTTCTTTCTCGGACTCGTACAGCTTCGATGGATTCGGAAATTCTTGCCGGAATTTGTGTGTATAATTTGTATGTATCGACGATTGCCATTTTCAGACAACAAGATACGATATGAATGACGGAACAGTCTTTCTCTCTCGTCACTCGTATAGTTTCGATCGATATTCGACACGGAAATCCCTGCCAGAATTTTTATGTATAATTTTGATCGACGATTGGCATTTTCAGACAACGAGATACGATATGGATGATGGAACAGTCTCGGTTCTTCTTTCTTTGAGACTACGCCGCTTCGTGTAAGAAGCCATCGGACGGATTCCTCGCACGTGGCAAACTCGAGACTCCTCGGCGCATTATGAGCTCAGTATCTTTCATCGAAGGTATCACGAGTCTTCCTCTTCCTCTTCCCCTTTCCGCATTTTTTTTTTTCTCCCCGGGGTAAGAAACTCGTTATACACTGGATGCTAGCTGTTCCGATCCCCCGTCAGACACAACATATTCGATAGCGGATCATAGCGGCGCACGGATACGGAATACCGATAGGAAGGAACCGGCTCGATATCGGCACGCCTCAGCCTCCTCGTCTTTCACCTCGTCACCAATTGGGAAGTCATGTCGCGGCGTACCATCTCCTTCCCCGGTTACTCGATAGCCTTGTGAGAATTACCCCGGTGAATTACACGATACACGGAGAGAAAAAAAAAGTAATAATCGCCAGATTCGTATAGTAATTCGAGGATGAAGTGGAAAAATTACGATTTTAACCAAACGCATCGCGAATTTCGCCATGCATAGGCCGTTGTGCCCTTTACGGCATATCGTAATTATTCCCATACTTTGCACCCACAAGTGTTTAATATTATTCTCCAGACGCATATAAAATGAACCAAGTTAGTTCGGTATAAACTAATGAGTTCAGCGATAGATGGCGCACGCTTCATAATTTTTTTGCTATATACGATTCAGTAACGATACGGCTATAGAGTAGACTAAACATTTATAAAATCATTGAGTTACGCGGGCAATATCTAGGAATCGTTACTTTGTAGCAAAGTCTGCACTTTATTATACTTAGTATAGTACCGCACGCTCAACTGTTGGGCTGTCGAGTTTCAACAGTTGCGCGATTTTATCTCCGAGGTATGGAGATTTGATTTTCGATCGCGATGAAACTTCCGAGCATTATTATTATGCTACCTGAATGGTTTTGATTTTTGAAGTTTTTCAGATTTTTGGCATATCGCGGATCGTCCCGAATCGCAAGTAATGTCTCACCTATTATGTTTGATGTTACTTATGAGGTATTTGAAAAAAAAGAATCGTATAAAAAAGGAATAGTGTAGTCGGTAGCGTGTTAGGTTTATAGGTAGGCATAACGGTTAGGTAGGCAGTTCGATCCCCATCTCAGGCCCTTCTTCTCGTTCCTATAGGTCGTTCGATCATTTGTGATCATATATGTATTATTATATATATTTTTTTTCATCAATATTTTTATTTTTTTAAATTTCTATTACAATCTATTATAAATTTATAATTTAATATCAGAATCATGCATCCGAGCTTTATATACATGTATATTAAATTTCAAGCCATTTTTTTTTACCGTGAAACGTATGGTATTCATATTTATACAATGTATAGGATAACACTTATACGTTACCCATTGAATACCGAAACCGGATTGCCATTCAGCCCAAAGTGTCTGGGAACGATTCCTCTACTGTGGCGGCTTCATCACACGACTGAATAGTAGTGTTGGATTATTTGGTTGTGCCAGACGGTATAGGAAAATCTACCAGATTTCCGATATGTCCCGCGATTGCTATACCGTCTTCACCGTCGACGATATGACGACACTCGAAACAGGCTCCACGATTTGCCCACCTTGCATTTTTTTTTCGTCACAATAATCCTCGCATAGGGTAAACCAGCCAATGAATGGACAGTGTCAATGAATGGACACTTTCCATAAGAGCAAATGCATAAAAAACGTCTATTCGTTGGCCGGTTTACCCTACTTTGCTTATTACGAAGAAGTAAAAAAAAGGCTCGTACCGTGCAATAATCCTCAATCGCGCTCCACGAGGCACGTTTCCGTTCTCGACCAGTAAAATCAGTAAATCTTTATTTGCGTATTTCACGGTCTCTTCTGCCGGCCGTCGATAATAAATTCATTCGGACCTCAACAATTTCCTGTTCCATTCGGACTCGGCGAAACGCTTGCGATTCACTGCTCCCTCCGTCGACTCACTTTTTATCCCTCAATATATATACACAAACTCGACGAGAGATAGATTAATGCGCGTTTCCGTAAACACCGAGACAGAGACGAAGAGACGCGACTCCGCAATCCTATCGAAGTGCAATCAATCGGAAAGAACCGAGGATTTCTCGCGCACGATATCCCGCATCCTTCGCTCTATCGAACTAATGTGACGCCCGGGAGAAACGAGGCAGGGTGAGCGGGGAGGGACAGGAACACGGTATTAGATCTTGCTCGCTGGTGCATAAGAAGAAGCCACGAGGAGAGACCGGAAGAGAAAAAGTATCCTCTCGTTCGCCGAGATTTTCCATTCTCTATACGTGTGTATAAATCTTGAAAAATACAGTGGCAAAGTAAGAGTGGAAGTGGGAGACCGGTCGCTCTCTCCTCCGCCACCGGCTGCGGCGCCATAAATTACGGGCCGGCCAACTCCCGGGTCCAGTTCTTACATTTTCGTTCTTATCTGACTCCACCGCGCATAAACGAGGTTTTCTTCTGCCCGCACCCTTAGCGGGGACTCGATTCGCCCGCACGCAGAACTGCCCTCCAACCGCGGCAACCGGCTCCGAGCTGCAACCACCGCACGCTCGGTTTAACGGTCCCACTTCAAAACTCTCATCGCACGAACGAGAATTTATAACCCTACGGCAGTGAGGGCTCTCACTCTCGGGCCCTTTCTCTACTCTCCGCTTCCCCGCCGCGCGAATGCAATTCCGTCCGAGGCTGTAATGTACACTATAGTTACTGAAATTTCCAGAAACCTCTCGTAAAGCCCGCCGGCGCTGGAATTTATGTACCGCCGCGGGTGCAACGGGCGATCGGTGCACACACGCGTTTCACGGTACACAAACGGAAGAGCGCGTATAATTACGCCCGCGAATACTTCGTGCAAGGAGTCGGCGATTTGACGCACGAGATGCAATAATATGGCTTTGTTTCTCATGTTGCTTGTGTTTTTCTATTATTTTTCAGAAAATCCGCTTCGCGGTAACACGACCAATTAGCGGGTAGCAAAAAATGTACTTCTTGTGAGCACTCGAGCGCGTTACAGAAACTTTATTCGCTCTCCACATTTCCACACTTTTTTCCAACTCTTTGGGCCACGAGCGAAAGTACTCAAACATAATAAAAATTGTGTCTCCTTTACTTTATTTTAATTTTTTTTTCAGGAAGAACGCGTTCCCGACTGTTTTTGGCATTACATCTGTTTATCTTCGTCGAGATTTTGCAATATCTCGTGTCAGTTGGTGTCAGTTGGTCAGTTGGAAGGGTGAGGCGAGTCGATGCATCTGAATACAGTACACGACCGCGTTTCTCCATTCCTCGGGAGCCAATCCAATTAGGTACGACCACGTATTTCCGATACCCCACTACCTGCCCAAGTACCTGCCCATCGTCCCTTTCCATACGCAAAAATTGTCGGAATTACAGCGGCGACGATTTCATTCGCAGGTATCAAAAGGGAAGGAGTCGTTTGTTTCCCCACCAAGCAGGTAAGGGACCTTAAGAAGGGGCCGAATTAGACTTACGCGGTCGTCATTTTCGGAAATACGCGGTCGTTCGGAATTATGCGGTTGGTCGAAACGCGGTCGTCTACTGTACTGTTATCTTTGGATAAATATATGCACCCAGCAGGATGTCACTGGAGGGGTCGGAGATCCATCCCGTTCGCACGTAGAAAGGCCTGTTGAGCAATGCTAGTACTCCTTGTAAGCACTCGAGCGCGTTACAGAAACTTTGTTCGCTCTCCACATTTCCAACTCTTTGGGCGGCGAGGGAAAGTACCCAAAAATAATTAAAATGGTGTCTTCTTTACTTTATTGTAATTTTTTTTTTAAGGAAGAACGCGTTCCCGACTGTTTTTGGCATCACATATGCTTATCTTCTTCGAGATTTTGCAATATCTCGTGTCAGTCATTTCCGTTATCGGCGCCACGTCGCACGATAATTGAAGGGTGAGACGAGTCGATGCATCTGAATACTGTTATCTTTGGATAAATATATGCAGCCGGCAGCATGTCGCTGGAAGGGTCGGAGATCCACCCCGTTCGCACGTAGAAAGGCCTGTTGGGCAATGCTAGTCACGTCTGTTTACGTAGATGTCTCGCAATGCGCGCTGTGTTCATGCAGTGCATCCGAGGGAAGGAGGCTCGTGGGGCTTGTTTGGATGCGGAGCATATCAGCATATTCTACGACTCGAGACTAATGGGTACATTCTATTATCCTTTGTTCGCGGAAAATAATTATCAGCCTACCGCCAGTTTGCCCTTGGCAGCTTTCGGTTTTTTTCCCTTTCTCCTCTTCTGGTTAGACGTACAAAAAAAAATGCCAAACAGGGAAGCGGCGCCATTGCTCGCAAAGTTTTCCCGCCATTACTATTTTTAGTTTTTATTTTCATCGACTTTCCTCTTTGAAACATTTTTTTTAACCGCCCTTTCTTATTTATATTAAGAAGTTTGATTGAAGAAGATACACGGTGTATCTGGTAATACTTGAGATACGAGTTTAAAAGGGGCGGTGGCTCACGCGTCGTCGAATAATTAATTATAGTTCGGGGCGCAATGGTTGATAATAGGCCCGTGTTCCGTCGAGGGAACTTTGAAAAAATCCGGAGCGATAGTGATTCGTTTGCGCTTCGGTTGCCTCACGAAGGGTAGTCAGCGCCCGAGGGGTAGTTTCCTTGTTAACTCCGATTTTTTTCTTCTCCCTTAACGTACCGTGTCCCAAAGAATAATGCGCCGAGGCGAAGGCGAGCGGTGGGCGGATAGACCTGTGTGTATACATGTATACAAGCCAATTTACCACCGACTCTGCATGCCGGGGCTGATATAGACAAAATTCCCCGGGGTAATTCGCCACTCGGCAACGTTGGTGTCGATACAAAAACGATGGAGACCGGGCTTCGATTACCCGCCGTACACAAACTAGCAATCTTCTCTTGAGCCACAATCCGCCGTGCAAAAAAATGTTGGATGTATAAAACTTATCTCGAATGTATGTACGTAGATATAGAAAAAAATTGGTGAATATGGCCCACCCAGATTAGCACGTAAATCAGTGCCTAATGATCAGGAAACATATTCAATCATTTTTACCCTATCTGAAATATAGGGGAAAGCGGGGCAAAATGGGGCAAAACGGGGTAAAATATATTTCCGCGTGCGAAGCGAGCCGCGATCTAGCGGAAGCTACCATGTGGGACATTCGTCTGTTTAATGTTCGTGATGCAATCAGTCCGCTGTACCGAGTAATTTAATTAATGTTTTTATCCTTTCGATTGATCGCCTCTAAAGAACTAAACTGCCAATTATAATTGCTATGTCGCACCGTTATATGCTGTAAACCTATATGTAAGTGGTGAATATGGCCCACCCCGATTTGCTCGCAAATCCGTTATGTGTGGATCGAGCCATATTGAGTACTTTTACCCTTACTGTATATTGACCCTTAACAGCCTTGTTCGAAGAGTATCGGGTTATAGGATTTACCACTTTCCAAGCTTGATGCGTAACGATTTAACACGGTAATGTACTTCGGGCCGCAATAATACATGCTACGAACAGAGGACCTCGCGTTCGTCGTCAGGGGGCTTTAACGGTAAACGGATGATTCTCGAGCGTGTAACTGTCCGGTGTTCGCCGCTCTCGTATAACAGTGTTAGTAGATACGTGCTAACAAGCCGCGCGACGCGGTTCATCGGCCTCGGCGCTGCTGATGAACCACGTATAGCTTAAATTTCGCTCGGTATCAGCACTTTTCTCTGGCTCTCCTGCTGATGCAGTTGTGGCTGCCTCCTTGTCGGACCGCTAAGTGCTAGACAAGCGAGCTCCTCCTCTTACTCTTCCGCCTCTGGATTCTCAACATACATAGAGTTGCATAACACACTGACGCGTCGGGCCAAGAAAGGGCCCCATCGTGTCGTGTCTAGTACGAAGAACGCTCGAACAAGCTGAGCTCGGGGAATTTATAAGGGTCTCTGCATCAACTGTTTAAAAGGTGATCGCAGAATTCGCATTCGATACACGATTCTGTCTGTTATTAAAGTAACGACGATTTTTTTTTTTTTGTTGCAAAATCTTCATTCAATTGTGATTCAATTCTAATTTATGCAAAAATTATTTAAATTTGTTTTTCCCAATTATCCGCGACCCGATTTATGTCTTTCGTTGATTTTTAGACGAGAAATCGTCGAAGTGATGCGTCGAACCCAGAAAGGGTCGCGCCTGGTCGTACCTACTACGACGAACTCTCGAACAAGCTGAGCTCGGGAAATTTATAAGGGTCTGCATCGACAATTTAAAGGGTGATCGCCGGATTCGCATTCGATACACGGTTCTATCTGTTTTTAACGTAACGACGATTTTTTTCTTTTTTTTCACAATTTTCATTCAACTGTGATTCAATTCTAATTTATGCACAATTTTGTTTTTATTATTTTTCCCAATTATCCGCGACCCGATTTATTTCTCTCGTTGATTTTTCGAGAAGAAATCGACGAAGTGATGCGTCGAGCCCAGAAAGGGTCGCGCCGGTTCGTATCTAGTACGACGAACGCTCGAACAAGCTGAGCTCGGAAAATTTATAAGGGTCTCCGCATCGACTATTTAAAGAGTGATCGCCGTATTCGCATCCGATATACGATACTGCCTGCTGTGAAAGCAACGACGGCAGCGGCGATTTTTTTTCCTCTTTTGCAAAATGTTATTTCAATTATAATTGAATTTTTATTTATGGAAAATTTAGTTATTACAGTTTCGCCGAATTGTTGCCGAACCCGGTTGATGTCTCTATTGATTTTTTGACGAGAAATCGGTGAGCTCCGATTGGCAATCGAACGCGTCGATTTTTAATAATTCACCCATCGAGTAAGTGGAGCAAATTATTTGGATTCCCGTTCCGGCTGAGTTGGTTCGTCGGCGTTGCGATTGCCCGGAGCTCGTCGAACAGCCCTGAATAGCGAATAATCATCGAGCCAGGTCACACTCTCCCGGGCTTCATATTTTACATATGAAAGTTGGCGATACGCATACGAGTCGAAACATCCGCGGTTTTCCGCGGGCAATTAATCGATTGCGTTGCTCTTATTCTCTCGGTGCCGCGTGTGTTTCGCCCTGACTCCCTGTAATTGCACCCTGTATTCTTTGCTTCGTCGGCTTCTGTTTCACACGCGGTATCAATCCAATCGACCCGCTGAATACGCCTCCGACGATTCTATGCCTGCCTGGCGACTTATTAGCGCCGCATTGTAAAACAATTCCGGTCGCGGAGTCGCCGCAATCCTGATGAACATATTTGTCCCGCATTCATTTATATTCGTCCAGAAAAAAAAATCAAAAGTTAATCACAAATGTACGCTCGATACCTCCATGTTTATGAAAGTTGACAATTTTTAGTAATTTTTCAAACAAATCAAAATCCCATAAAATCTGCCCATCTGGATAGATTTAGGCCACATTCGATACCAAAGGTCTTTCATCAAAGTATTATATTCGTGTGCAGTTTTAGGACGATGGCTCAAAATTTATATAAGTTAGAGATAGAAAAGACATTTTTCAAAAAATTCAAAATCAATGGTATTGACGGAAGACGGACACGGCTGCGCTGGGGATCTTTCCGGCGCTTCGACGAGATCTCGTCGGCATTGTTCTGCCCGCGATTCGGTTTACATTCGCTCTTCAACCGAGTCCTCCGTCTCGTGCGATCCGTTGTCTCGCCTTCGGTTCCTCGTCATTGTCGCCACAGCAGGCCATTTCAATATAATTGAATGCGGAACATATTTGTCCCGCATTCATTTATATTCGTCCAGTAAACAAAAAAAATCGAAACTTAATCCAATTAAACCAATTTACGCTCGATACCTCCATGTTTACTGAAAATAGACAATTTTTAGCAATTCTTCAAACAAATCAAAATCCCATAAAATCTGCCCGTCTCGATAGATTTAGGCCAAATTCGATACTTGGTATCGAGTTTTTTAAGTTAGAGATACAACAGACATTTTTCAAAAAATTCACAATCCCATAGAGTTTCAAATTCGGCCCCAATCTTCATAAAAATTGTAGGGAATGAAGAGACGTGACCACTCTACTACACAGAGAAAAAAATCAATTGACTCAACAAAATGTGCGCTTACGGGTGGCGAAACAAATGTTGGGTTGATCAAAAAGAATACCGTGTTGATTAAACTAACAGGCCGTTGAATCGAATGTTTCTTTACTGACTACGACAATTATTGCGTTCGATCAACCAAAAAAATGTTTCGCCACCCGTAAGCCCGTAAGCGCTTATTTTGTTGACTCGATCAATTTTTTTTCTCAGTGTAGTGTACCAAATTTAAACTGGCTATCTCAAACCGTTTCCGAGTTATAGTAATTTTAAACGATGTCAGTCTGTCATACACACACACGCATACACATTTATCGATGTCTCAGACTATTTTAAGTACTCCGACACTAAAATCTGGATTTTTGTTTTTTTTTTTTTTACGAAAACAAAGCTTCCTCTACGAGGAATCAAAATTAAGAAAAATATAGAAACCAAATGTATAGAATTCCAAAAAAATGTTTAAGAAATATCCAGCATGATGAATTTGTGTTCGCGCAATCCGGGCAACCGGGGTGGCCGAGCAAAGTGGGTAGTATAAGTTTAAGCTCCGGGTGTTTTATCTCGTTTCGTAACCGTGCATTAAAAGGCTCATGAATTTAAGGAGCGAGTGTCACGGCTGTGTGTACAGGGAAAGTTGTAGCCGCGTCAAACGCAGAGCTCGCGAGTGTACGCGGGGTGGATGGAGCGTAAAATAAAAGCGAGGAGTATTCCGTGAGCACGGTTCGTGTGTGCCGGTGAGAAATTAAAAGTCCCGTCGAAGCGCTCCAAAGTACAAGACTATAAGGCTCTATTAGACACGTATATCCCCGCTGAGTTAGCCCCGGAGCTGCATGGGCAAGTGTGCCGCGCACTTACCCTCCCATCCGCGCGGCATATTCCCTGGAACGGGGGCTGGCTTTAATAGAGCTCGGCCACAAGTTGCTCTCTCACGGAGAAGGCCCCCCAGAGCACTGTGTAACCGGGGGTGCGCCACCTCGGCACCGCAAAACCAGCTGTATCCCACGCGCGGTTTTCGTACGTCTTCCGAAATTTTATGAACGCCACGGAAAGTTCATACCGTCTCGGGATTCTCCCTGTGCAACGCAATAAAAGCGGCTTGCCGAGACTGGGTACAAGAGAACGAGTGTGTACGACCCGATAGTTCAACTACGCGAAGAGAACAGGGAAAGTTGCCACCCCAGCGGGGAAACAATTTGCGGCAGGAAACACGCGTTTCTTATTATTTTTTTTTTACATCGCCAATTAATAAATAAAAAAGAAGGCTGCGGGAACAATTTTACAGATTGGGAAAATTCCCCGTAGCTTGGGAAAGCTACATCGGAATACAACTGTTGTGACAGGTCGGATTATGCTTGATTTTTTAAATATACAAGCCATGACCGCGCGCTTCGCACACAAATCTCCAGTCTTTTTGATATCTCTTTTTTTAAATTTACTCCTATATGCTATGAATCCCGAAATTTCGAAAATGTAGCATATGGGAGTGATTTCGGATTTTCGAAATCTACTCCGATATGCTATATGGGATTTAGGACTTTCGAAATCCACTTCTATATGCTATGAAAGCCAAAAACTCGAGAAGCGTATGGGAGTGATTTAGGATTTTCGAAATCTACTTCTGCATGCTATGAAAGCCGAAATCTCGAGAATATTGCATATCGCAGTGATTTATGATTTTCGTATTCCACTCCCGTGTGCTACATGGGGTCTTTCGGAATTAGTTAAGGAAATTAATTTCGAAATACGGAATTAGTACTATACGGAATAACAAGGAACATAGTTAAGTTGCGGGGTAATTTGTTGATTAATAATTTTTATCTTCAATTTGTTAATGACAAATTAGAATTATAATTTCACAAAAACAATCTTTGCAGC
>JAPYZC010007978.1:0-13090 GCA_030522665.1 Ichneumoninae sp. A BG-2022a
AATAAAAAAAACAAAAAACCATTTCAAAAAAGTCGAAACTATCGGATTGAGGGTGTCGCGTAATTCCTGATTTATGCGAATTGTCAACGGTCGGTGAACGCGTGGGATCTCGTACGAGCAGCCCGACGCTTAAAAGCTCCGCGTCTCGGAATACCGCCGAGCGACAAGTTGATTTACGCCTCGCAAAATTTTACTGATTCTCACGCGGATAATTTATCGTCGCGGTGGCGAGGTTCCACCGCCCGCGCCGGGCTCTCTCCCGGTATTTCTCTTCGTCTCGATATTTTTGTTTTTATTTTTTTCGTCGTTCCGGTCGAATGTCGGGGAAGGCTCTGAGCTAAGGGAGAATCCACGGGGCTGCGAGGGCGGCCATGAACGGCGAGGGGGCCCGAGTTACGCCACAGTGCACACAATAAAGTTCCCATAAAGTTAATTGCTCGAATGGGTTTCTAGTGGGGACTTTCCCTCGGCAAGCGTGTACGACCCGAAACTATGATAAACGCGGGTAATAGCGGCGTGTCCCACTCCGGTGCCCGATCCATCTGCCGTCGGGCTCGTGCCCGGGGAAAATCATACTCGCTCCTTATGCTCCGGTGCTCGGAAGAATTAGCCGAACGAGAACGACCGAGGATCAACCGGGGGAGAAAAACTTGAGCGAGAAGCGGGAACGAAGGGCAGTCGTAAGAAAGAAGTACGCAGAAGCTGAAGGGGGAGAAAAATACATTACGCAGAAACTGAAAGAAGGGGGTGGGGGAAGGAAAGGAGATTACGCAAAGCCTCGGAGACATTCGTCGCTATCGGAGGAAACTCGAAGATACAATAAAAACCGGAGTTTCCAGCTCATGACGAGACAAATTGACGCTTTTTTCCCTCTCTTCTCTTCAACGTTTCGAGTCCGTTGGATCTTCGAAGGACGAAGCTAATTATTTTTGGAGTGCAAAAATCTTGAAGAATAAAAAAAAAGGAAATGGATTACAGTTTTTGTTACCGACAGAGTGCGAGTCGCGCGGAGTCGGAAGGAAAACGAGAGGAATAATGCAGCCGGCGGTGGAAGATTGAATGGGTAGAAGATCCAACGGGGGAAGAGAAAACGCTTATCCCATTGGGGATTCAACAGACGATGAAACGCAAGAAGCGCGCAAGAAACACCGGCTGATTCCGCAATGTCTCCGAGCGAATGTACGACCGATCGTATAATCATTAGCGTTCTCCCTCGTCCGTCCGGCCCCTTCGGAAAAAAGAGCTCGACCGCGAGCGGCGAATATACGAGATTGATGATATGAATGGCAGAACAAAAGCGGTAAAAAAAGGCCATTGGTTAGCGCCGCGTCGGGAGACGGCAGGGTGGGAAGTGCGGAGTTCGAACCGCAGAACGGTAACTCACATATGAATACTTTTTAAAACATCGCGACCCGCCCCCGGGGAATCGGTGGGGGGGGGGGAGAGAAAAGGACGAAAGGCTAAAAATTGCGAGCCATTGGTCGAGCGGGCAGCTCGTAAAGTTCCGAGTTCAAGAGTCCGCGGTGCCATCGCGTTGCTCCGTGGACTGCAGGGGGTAAAAACGGAACATTGGGCAAAGCGGGACCATCGAAAGCCCCGGGTCTCGTATCAAATGGGGCAACCTGGTCCTTCTTGCCCCAGCACATACATGTGCACTGCTTTCACGGAGCGAAAAGATAAAGAGAACCGGGGTCATCGGCTGGCTGTCGAAGGGAACGAGGCGGAACTCCGAGAGGACAAGTGTGCCGGAGGACCGAAGGTAAAAAGTTGGAAGGAAGGTGGCAAAGGTCGAAGTCGCGGCCGGCGATGGGAAAAGCTGATGAGGGTGGGGGAGAGGCCAGAGTCGTCGACAGGAAACAACCCGGGTGAAAGAAAAGAATGCCCGGAGTCGGAGAAATCGGTATAGAAATGGAAAAAGAGGGAGACGGGAGAGGAATCGAAAGGGTGAAGCGGACGTCGATGGGGGGGAAAAAACGTCAGCCAGATAGGGAGGGACGAGGCTGGAGCGTCGCGCAGAAAGGGAGGAAATTGAACGAAACGGTCTCTGGCAGACGAGCAGCAGCGGCAGCAGCAGCGACGGCGGCAGAAATGCAATTCTGATTGCAGGCATTCATGCAGATTTCCCCGAGGGTGCTGGGGGACGTGCGCGTCGTCCTTCTCTTCAGACTAGCTATCCGGAGGCTTTGGGGGGGGGGGGGGGGGGGGAGTGGGGCGGGGGCGGTCTTCGGCTTCGCCGTTCCCCCCCTTCATTATCCGCCCTTTTCATCTAAATAACCTTACGGCCGCCTAAATGGCGTAGCTCCCCTACCATTGTCTCCTCCGTCCGCACCCTAGCCTCGAAGCTTTCGCTTATTGTTGTTGTTTCTTATTGTCGCTTCGGCTTTTGTCGTGATAATATATCTAACAGCTTCTCCACCCTTGCGCACGGCGACCCGCAAGCTCGCAGGGTTATTCACTGACCGCGCGGTAGATTACTCTTCAAAATACCCTCTTGACCGATCCCCTTCCGGCTTCTTTTTTGGGTCGGAGTGTCACGGAGCGGGAAAGCTTCAAAGGTAGTGCAATTGCCGGGATGCAGATGGAAGGACGAGAATTCTGGGGTTATTATCCCTTTAACCTTCTTGGTCCTGTTGAATAGATTTTATTATTACTTTCAGACGCTCCGACACTTTGCACCCAGAAAAATAATTTATTTAAGGGCCACTGTTTACTTGTTTCAAATAAAATATTTATTTAAATCAAACAAATATTTTACTTAATCCAAATAAACGGTGGCCGTTAAATAAAGTTCTTCTCTGGGTGTGGTGGAATAAAAGTATGCGACAAAAATTTAACTTGTAAAAAAATCGTTCTTCCAATTCTTACTCGAACTACGTTCGTAAAATCTCTTTTGGGTCGGAGTGTCACGGAGCGAGAAAGCTTCCAGGGCAGTGCAATTACCGGGATGCAGATGAAAGGACGAGAATTCTGTGGTTATTATCACTTTAACCCCCTCGGTCCTGTTGAATAGATTTTATTGTTTTTTTGAAACGCTCCGACACTTTGATGGAATAAAAACATGCGAAAACAATTTAACTTGTAAAAAAATCGTTCTTTCAATTCTTACTCGAACTACGTTCGTAAAATCTCTTTTGGGTCGGAGTGTCACGGAGCGAGAAAGCTTCCAGGGCAGTGCAATTACCGGGATGCAGATGGAAGGACGAGAATTCTGTGGTTATTATCACTTTAACCCCCTCGGTCCTGTTGAATAGATTTTATTATTTTTTTCAAACGCTCCGACACTTTGATGGAATAAAAACATGCGAAAACAATTTAACTTGTAAAAAAATAATTCTTTCAATTCTTACTCAAACTACGTTCGAAAAACCTCTTTTGGGTCGGAGTGTCACGGAGCGAGAAAGCTTCCAGGGCAGTGCAATTACCGGGATGCAGATGGAAGGACGAGAATTCTGGGGTTATTATCCCTTTAACCCTCTCGGTCCTGTTGACTAGATTTTATTATTTTTTTTTCAAACGCTCCGACACTTTGGTGGAATAAAAATATGCGAAAAAAGCTAACTTCTAAAAAAAATCATTCTCTCAATTCTCACTCGAACCACGTTCGAAAAATCTCTAGGATACGTAAAAACGAAGAAAATAGAAGAAAAACAAATCGCACGTTTATTTCTTCCAAGATTTCAATCCGCCATCGGGGCAAGAGTAGAAAAATGCGATCGCTGCGTTTTCCTTGTATCACCGAGGGCCCGCGCGGGGATAAACACACCGCGGCGTCGTACGGGAAGCGTGTCTTTGAAAAATTGTTTCGAGGCTAAGCCGGGCCGCGGCTTTGGGGAAATATTTAAGTTTGGCAGCGGCTCAAAGGTGGGTAGGGAGGAAATGGAAGAAAGTAGAAAAAAAAATTAAATCTACGGAGGAACCGCCGGTTACGAAATGTGGGAAGGAGATTTACCGAGCAAAAATCGAATTCGGCCAAGAAGAGGATACACGGTGTATTCCCCGCTCGGTGCGCCCGCCCCGCCCTCGTTCAGCGCCGTTCCGCGGGTCTTGGCAAAGTGTCAAAGAAGTAAACGGTTTTTATCCTGCGACCGACGGGTCCACCCGGTATATTTTCGTCCGCAGCGAGAAGCCTCTCGTCACCAGTCACTCGCTTCCCGGCAAAACTGGGAGCAAAAGAACGAGGAACAACGAACGAACGTTCGCCCGTCCGGCTCTGCGCGATGAAGGATTTAGATTAATTCGCGCACTTCGTACGATGTGCGGGCGCTCCGACGTTTTCTGGCTCGAGTGCGGCGCTCGTTCCCGAAGCAACACACATCCGGCCGGCGGCCAGTTGATATTTAATCCCGCGCTTTGAATTATTAAGAGCCCGAAAGGTGTCCGCGTGAGAGATCTGCGGTCCCGCTCGCTACCCGACGAACTTGGCTACCCGATTAACTTTTAACCGAGCACCGGAACAGACTCGCCAAATTCTACGTGAAAGTTACTGTAAGAGGTAGATTAGAAACTGGCGCACCCGTAAAGGTCGTTCGGCCCTCACACAAGGAAGAGCGGGGGAAAATGAACCACAATCTTCGGGTCGATGGTTTTCGTCCCGTTGAAAATTTGTACACCCAGAAAAATAAATGGTTGGATTGAGCAAATGTGCGGCGACATACGTTCAAAGGTGTATTTGGTTGGTTCAACAAAAATGTGTCTTTTAATCGAAAACTTTTGATTAAATTGAAGCAAATAATCGTTTAACAAAACAATGCTTTATTTGTATCAAACAAATAACAGCTTTGAACGTATCTCACCGCGACTTTTGGTTAATCCAACCAATTTTGTTTCTCAGTGTAAAGACGGTCCATTTTGCCCCTGCTGCCGTTTCGCCCCGCTGCACCCAATCGTGTGAAACGGATCGCTGGCCACAGGTCCATTTAATCACCGCCCGTAAAACGTTGATCAGTGACAACGACGGATAGAGACTCTAATGACAGACACTCAAATCGTCGACGATAAATGCCATTTAAATAGCTATCGAGTGTGCAATCTTTGAAACGGAATCAAGCGATAAACCGATTAAACGCTGTACTAGAAATTGCACCGGGCTTTTCGACGATATACCTGACAACAATAGCTGCATGATATATGGCTCTATAATTCCCGGGTATTACGAGAATAATTATCGGAGCAATTTTAATCAGTCGTACGTGTATGTACCTACGCGAGGGCGAGAGTGGGGCAAAACGGTACCGGGCGCGAAAACGGACCACCGCGCCAGATCGTTCGCGGGGGAAGACGGGTCCGTTTTGCCCCACTCCACCCCCGCCTCCTTGGCGCCATCTACCGCGCATAAACCATTTTGCCTCGGCATGCTCTCAGCGTTAAATAACTTATGACTAAATTGATTTCGACAGCCTCTCTGTTAATTAACAAGCGGGGTGACTTCGCTAAGATCCGACCGACGACCGGGCGGAACGCTATAGGGGCTGCAGGGGATTGCGGGGTGGTACCAAGTTTAACTCGCATAGTGCGACGGGAAAACGCCAGAGAGATCCCAGGTCGGCGGTGTATTCTGAAATTGGGACGAGAACGTGCCCCGCTCCCTTAATTCGCCACCCTCTTTTCTGTTTCAACCCCCCTCGGCGCCCCGCGCACTCCCCAATTCGAGAAAAGCCCGTCGAGCGCCAGATGTCCCAACCCCGCTCGGCTCGCAACGTCGACTCTGTACCGTGACTTCTCGCGGGCTTCTTCCCTCCGATCTTCCCTCTCGGCACCGCCGAGCTCGAGGAGATCCGGGAGGGAAACAGAGCCACGGAGAAGGGCGAACAAACGGGCTACCAGGAGTTCGGGAAAGACCAGAGGGAATCCGTCCCTTTTCTTCTCGGCTTCTCCATTCGGCTCGCACCTGCTACATCTTCGCACTAGTGTACTGCAGAAATCGTCGGAGACTCGATCCTACCGCCGTATATGGTATATACTGCCACGGGAAGCACATAACCGTCGGGAAGTAAAATAGACTTGTGTTACTTTCGCGGAACCGAAAAGCATCCTCGAGGATATGAGAATAAAAAATAAAAATAAAATAGATGGAGGGAAGAGAGATTCTCGTAATACTCGGGAGTTTTTTGATCGGGGAAGAGTGGGGCAGTGCAAGTTCTCTTTTTCTGAGCGCAATATTCCGCTCCTGAAAATTTAAACGTAAGTTCGGCCGAAAAGAATTTAATCTATTATTTGTTATTATTTTGTTACTCAATTTGGTACTTATTAATTTGCCTCGGGCTTTTGACCTGTGACCTTGTGATAAATGAGAACTCATCACAAAGTAATGAAAAAAACGAGAAGAAATATTGTGCTCCACAGCATTGTTAGTTTTTTTTTTTTTTTTTTTTTTTTTTTTTTTTTTTTTTTTTTTTTTTTTTTTTTTTTTTTTTTTTTTTTTTGTATTTTTTGTTTGTTTTATTTTTTTTTATAAAAATAACATTTAAGAAAATGGATACACGTAAACGGAGATTCTCGTAATACTTGGAAGTTTTTGGACCGAGGTGAAAAGCACGACACGAAGAACAAATTCCTTTTGTTCTAAGTGGAACATTCTGTTCCTGAAATTTTAAACATAATTTCGGATGAAAAGGTTTTATTATTTGTTACTATTTTGTTCCTGAATTTGTTATTTTCTTATTTTATTTATTTATTTATTTATTTAGATTTGTTTAACGGGGACAAGCACCTTGATGTAAAATATAAACGTTTAACAATAATATAATTTTTGGAAAATATTTCTATACAACAGGTACTGATTCTCGCAATGATATCTTGTGAAATCTTTTCTTCGTGCTTTTCGCCTGTGTCCTTACAATAAAACATCACAAATTAACAAAAAAATTAACAAAAAAAAACACAACAGTTCAAATATTCTGCAGTATTGTTGATTCTGTTTTTTTTCATCAAACCAAACACCATGTTTGCTTGTAAACCTTTTATAAAAAAAATCTGAGTGTCCGAAATTTTCATAAATTTTTGTTTCTCGCACAGCAGAGTTGGTTCCAAATCGCAACTGAACCTGCGCCGCAACCGCCCCTAACTGCGAGAAGCAAAAAAAAAAAGAAGCGCAAAAGTAAAGACAGACCACGTTGCGGGGTCGCTTTGCGTTTGGCTAAATGACGCGAGCTTGCGGTACATAAAATAGCATACGCTCGAGCATTCGCAGCGTTTCCTTAAACCCTCCCTTCTCTCCACCAGCGCAACGCAAGCATTTAATTCTTTATTTTTTATTCATCAACGCTCTCTCGGGCTCCGCGACCGTCCAGACAAATTCTAATTGCTCGTGGGAGTGTTTCACCCGTTTTACTTTACTTTAATTTTTTTTTTTTTTTTTTCATCCCCTCCACCTACATGTTTTCTTTCGGATGCCGTTGTTTCTATTTCTTCAGCGCCCTGTGTACGAATTTGTTTCCTTCATTTAGTTCTATTTTTTTTCTCTAATCCTCTTTTTTTCACCCTCCGCGCGGTCTCTTTTCCGCGCCATTATCCCACACAACACTTTTTCCATCGGCGCGCTCGGAGGATACCCGGGATAAAAAAAGAATATAATGGGTCGAGGGTTCGAGCGGTACGGCGGAGCGGTCCGAAAATGAACGGGAAAAAAAATCGATACTTTTTTCTTTCCTTCCTCCGGCGAGCAAGTCGGTTAATCAGCGGAAGTATCTTAATTACGGGTGAACGGGTTTTGAGTTCAAACTTCGATCCCTCCGTGCTATATAGAGCGGAGAGGAAACGTGAGCGGGTCTCACAATTTCCACGCTCGTCGCCGAAATTCGGGACGAGGATTCGGTCGCAGGGTCCGTTACATCGGAACTGCGCTGTTAGTCGGGGCGCTTCTCTGCTGCCGACAGCCGGAAGACGGCCTGCGTCGAACCATCCACTTTGTCAGACACAGTATGGTGTAATGATAACGTACTCCGAATATCTGAATTTATATTGGACACCGTAGCGAGGAGGATATGTGTTTGAGAGCATTATCCAAACTGCCGGCGAATCCTCCAGTGGATCCGGCAGTTATTGGTCAGACTCCTCCGCTGCTGCTTTGAATTTCTATATCTCTGGGCGGTCCCCGATGCTGCTACTCGCCACGGCTTCCGTACAGTGTTTCCGAACTGTTCCGCAGCGTTACAACGTTTTCCGCTCGCGTCGCCTCTCCGCAGCCCGGCGGCTATTAAATATCGCGCACGAAAATCCCTGCACACCGCGACGCCGACGGGACGAAGGATATTTATTGATTTGGAGCTTCGAATATCCGGGAGATAACGTTAACGGACGATGAACAAATAAATTTTGAGATCGGAAACTAATTAATGCATCTGCGATATTAATTAGATTAATTCTATTATTATTATTATTATTATTATTATTATTATTATTATTATTATTATTATTATTATTATTATTTTCATAATTTTTCTGACCCCCACGTTTTTTTTCGCATTTTCGGATAGCGTCCGTATGGGGAACAACGAATATGAGTGCCACACCGCTGCCAAGTGCGCTAATCCGAAAATGTTTGCCCTGAAAATTGGAAAAAATGTCCCGCGGTTTTTGGCGTTTTGCGACGTAATGCGGATATACTATGTCCATGCGTGCACGCGTGTGTACGCAACGACATGTGAGCACCCTATTGGATGTACTTTTTTCCCTCATATGCTTCCTAAAATAAATAATTACGGCGTTTGTGTGTATTTCACTATGTCGGTTCTTTTTATTTTTAAATACTTTCTATTTTTTAAATAAATTACAATACACGTATAATTGTTTGTACGATCTTCGTTTTCACTGATAAAAATAAATGAAACGTATACTTCTCGGCCTAATAATGTTTATACAACTTACAAAAAAATTGAAGCACTTAACGACAAAATATTTATTTTAGCGGAAGCTAATGATGATAAAAGTTTTTAATTATAATTAATATGAATCATCGTTAAGTAATTTATACTCACTGCAGTCGAGAGACGTCTCCGACCGTGTCACAAACGCTTTTCAAGTGCAACCTGCAACCTGCCGGGAACCTGATACTGTTGACAGCTGATTCGTAGCGAAACGCAAGCTGCGATACACAGAGAAGAGGCCAATGATGGCGACATATCTCGTTAAAATTTCGATATATTTCCACAAGCATGCTTTTACCATAAAAAGTCTTTATCTCGATGAATTCGCACCCAATCGTAACGAAATCCGAAAAAAGATACACATCATGATTCAAAGAAACTGCTGGACCAATTTTGCCGAGATTTTTTTGTATCACGTGCACAAAAAGTCACACTGTTCATGTTTGCAGTGAGTGACGAAAGTTTCTCCGCACACTGTTTTGACACTCTAGTTATTTTTTTCGCACGCTTTCGCCACGCTAAAGGCGTAACAAGTGCGAGTTTTTGTGCACTTGTTACAAAAACCGACGTGAGTTGTCGCCCGAGCCGAAAAGACAAGTGCGCGTTTGCAGCACGGGCCGAAGGTGAGAATTAACACTCGCACGAATTAAGAATGGGGGAGGGGGTTGGTCCAAAAAAGCCAATTCGGTAATCCCGCCTAATCAAGGATCAAGGAATAGTACATAACGATACTAGTGGGATAAAAACTTTTTCTGATCAGAGTGAGTGTGAGCATCGTACAAAATTTTATTTCAGAAAGTGTGAAAATTGAGGATTTACGCACGCGAGACGTGCGCAAAACCGCAATTTTCCTAACGAGTGATATAACAGTGATACATTTCGCACGCGTAGCGAACAAAATTTTGTTTCACAAAGTGTGAAAATGGGGCAGGCGAGGCGTGCGTAAAACCGGAGTTTTCCTAACGAGTGACATAAACTACAATGCGATACTTGTCCGAAAAAGCGGTCTCCCGACGTCGGTTGGGAAGTAGGCAACACTCGCCTTCACCTCGTACCACAAACAGTACTCGTATTCGACTGGTGTTGCTGTGGTACTCGCTTCCAGGCTCAAGTGGCCAACTTCACTCGTGTGGCCAACTTCAGCGTCGTATGACCAACTTCTTCGTCGAAATACCGCATTTTCGCGATAGTATCGCAATAGTACATTACGATACTAGTGCGAAAAAACTTTCTCTGGCGACTGTGAGTTTTCAGCACAAGCCGAAGGCGACTGTTGCAATCGGGTTACGAAAACGTTGTTCGCACAAGTATCGTACAAAATATTATTTCACAAAGTGTGAAAACGGCTTTTTACGTACGCGGAACGTGCGCAAAATCGCCAGTTTCGCACCGAGTGACATAAAGCACTATTTCGTCGATTCGGAGAACACAGTCTACCAAGAAATCGCGCCAAGTCACGTGATCGCCGCGACAGGCATAACTCCCTTCTTTTGCCCTCCGAGCGGGAGTTTTGTCGGGAGTTATAAATGGTTAAAACCACTGTTCCTGATAGGATGTTCATTATAGCGAAAGTTATAGCGAAGCAATCGAAAGTTCGTCGCTCTATCGGATTTGATTGAAACTGGGTGAAACTACGTAGGTCCGAAGACTCCACCGTCGGCTAACGTCGGAACAATTATTTCTAATAGCCACGGCTCGGCGACTCGAGGTCCCCGGTGCCGGCCGACTATACAGTTACGGAGCGCGTGGGTGAGAAAGCGGACGACAGAGGAGAGATAGTTTCGGATCGAACGTTGTTAGGGGATACGGTCGCTGTTGGACGGACACGGTTAGCACGTGGCAATCTCACCACTGGCCGTTGCCGGTGCAGCTGATCACCTCGACGGGGAAGCGAGCAGCCGCGGCGATCACGAGCCAGTGGATACGCCCGACACTGGTCAGACGGAACTAGTGATTACTGCGGTCGATCCTTGATTAGGCGGGATCACCCTCGCGAGCAACCCACGGTTAACCCTCCGAATTGGCTTGTTCGGACAACCATCCCCCCCCCCCATTTGCCGTGTCATAAGTGATTGTTAAGCCTGCTTAAAGTGTTATCACTCTTCTAATCATTCTCATACCCAAATCCACCTTGGGGATGCTATTCAGGGGAAAATGCGGGGTAAAACGGGATTAGACGAAACGCAATTTCCCAATAACTTTTGGATGGTGGCGATGGTGGTCCGTGGGGCAAAACGGGCTTGAAAGCCCGGATGAATCAGTTGGGACAAAATGGGATATCCAAAAATTATTGACAATTGAGTTTTGCCCTCACTGTCCCGTTTTGCCCCGCTCTCCCCTACATAACTAAAATTCGGATGGGGGCTTTGAAGGCATCGCGAATTGCGTAACCGTTCATTTATCCGAGATCGCTCTTTTGTTATAAAAAATAAAAACCAATCCGACAGCGAGGGGTGCGCGGTCGGTATGCGGCTCTGGCGGTTTCCAAAGTCAAGCAGCACCGCTCGCGGTCAGTACTTGGCTGGATGACCGTCTAGCAGTGCACTGGCTGGCACATCGAAGCGTGGGGCGGGAGGCAATTTTGTCGGTGATTGGTGATTACCCTGTAGGAACACCAATCTCTGGGGAAAGAGCCGTCTGCGGCCAGGTTTTCCGCAGTTTCCCCGTGCCCTTGTGCGAATGCGACACAGTTCGGGGAGGGGGGGGGGCGGGGCAGCAGACGCAATCCGGGAGGGGGCAGATGGAGTGTGTAAAAAGAACACATGGACAGATGGAACACATATGATCTTCCTTTTTAACTCCAAAAAAACTTAAAATCAGTTCTCGACCACACTGAGAAAAATAAATGGTTGAATGCGCTTTGACATATGTTGGTGTATTTTGTTGGAAGAACAAAAATGTTTGTTTCGATCGACAAATTTTGAATAAATTGAAGAAAATGATTGGTCAACAAAACAACGCTTTATTGGTACCAAACAACAGCTTTGAACGTATGTCAACGCGACTTTTGTTTAATCCAACCAAATTTTTTTCTCAGTGCCCGCGCCCACGGAACGGTGTGTGGGGCGGCTAAACGCACGACCGCAGCTACTCTCCAATTAACAGGATCATTGTGTAGGATATCATACCTGAAATTAACACCATACCATAATTCACATCCGACCATTCCCATTAAGAGCAAAAAGAAAATCCCTAACACAACCATTTACCAAGTTTCAAATCCGTGCGTCGAATGGCTTCACATCGCGACACATGGATAGATGGAGCACATATGATTTTTTTTTTAACTCCAAAAAAACTTAAAATCAGTTCTCGACCACACTGAGAAAAATAAATGGTTAGATTAAGCAAATGCGCTTTGACATACGTTCAACGGTGTATTTTGTTGGAAGAACAAAAATGTTTGTTTCGATCGACAAATTTTGAATAAATTGAAGAAAATGATTGTTTAACAAAACAACGCTTTATTGGTACCAAACAACAGCTTCGAACGTATGTCACCGAGACTTTTCGTTAATCCAACCAAATTTTAACGCACTAAACGCACGACCGCAGCTACTCTCCAATTAACAGGATCATTCTGTAGGATATCATACCTGAAATGAACCATAATTCACATCCGACCATTCCCATTAACAGCAAAAAGAAAATCCCTAACACAACCATTTACCAAGTTTCAAATCCGTGCGTCGAATCGCTTCGCGCGGTGTTGTGGTTCTACTTGCACGGGAATTCGGAAACTATGTTTGTTACAGCGTAAACGTCAACGAAACTATTCACAACGGTATATACATACACTATATGCATATTCGAGATGTATGTGTATATTGCACAGGGTACATTGCACAATGCCGAGGTCTGTCAGGTCCCCACTGCTTCGAGAAGAGAGTTATTAGCCTATCCCCCCGGCGCACGTATCTGACGCGGAGGGTGCAACAAACCCTGACTCACCTGATTCCGGGCGGACCTTTCAAGGTGACTTCGCAAACTTCCCGGGTTCCGCGAGTTCGCCGTCGCGACGGCGAGGAAGAGGAAGGAGCGAGCGGCTGTGGGCCAACTGGCGGTCCTTCCTGGGTGTTGAGTTTTGCCACCCCCCCCCCCCCCCAAGTCTACCGGAAGCATCGTCCCCTCCGCTACTTGTATCATTTCTCTAAACCCCATTCGGGTCCTCGCACCCTGTACAAGTCGATGCGCATCCGTGCAATTCTCGAAGTACCAATATATTC
>JAPYZC010007979.1:0-11217 GCA_030522665.1 Ichneumoninae sp. A BG-2022a
ATCAATAAATAAATCAATAAATAAATCAATAAATAAATCAATAAATAAATCAATAAATAAATCAATAAATAAATCAATAAATAAATCAATAAATAAATCGTTCGGAGTCCGAGCTTTAGTGTGGCGGCGTTGAAACTTGGACGGGGAGGGATGGAGGGAGATGTATGAACAGGACAGTCGTGGAGTACACACAGGGAGGTGTGTTATTAATGCAGGCGACGAGGGAACTCCGCGAAGGAAGTAACGAGCCCGAATGTGTGGACTGTCGGGCAATACCGTTTGCGCCGGAGTCGCGAGGGACGAGTGTGTAACATCTCGGCGTAGGTACGATCGGTGCGGTTGGGTACGTAGCGGGATAGGGAGAGAGTGAGAGAATGCGCGCGGAAAAAAAAAAAGAAAAACGTAACGACGAGGGAACCGGAGAGAAGGACGGGGAGAGGGCGTCCGCGAGACGCCAAGGTACAACGCGGCGCAACGAGGATAGACGGGGACGACGGGACGAGAGACGCGGGATGCATCGCGAAGCGTGGGAAGCACGGACGAGTGAGTGAGTGACGATGACGTGGAGCACCTCCGGGGGCGCGAAACTCATACTCGTGCCATCGAGAATGAAAACTGGTGTACCGTACAGGACTTTCGTTTTTTTTATTTTTTTTTACCCATCGCTCATTTTACGGATTTTTTTTTTAAAGGCTTATTAGCGATCCGATTATTTTCGGTGCGGAGTATTATTATTTTGGTGGATGCGATTAATTGGGAATTATTTCTCGGCAATTAAATACTCAGGAGTGGCAGTTTTTATTTTTCGCGAATTACCGATTAAATGATTTTTTTTTTCTATGGAATTATTTTTGACACGGTGTGCCGTACAGGATTTCCGTTCTTTTTTTTTAATTTCCGTCGCTCTTTTTTCAGATTTTTTTTAAAGGCTAATTAGCTATTCAATGATTTTCAGTGCGGATTATTATTATTATTATTTTGGTTTAGATTTTATTAATTCGGAACGATTTGTCGGCAATTAAATATTCACGAGTGGCACAATTTTTATTTGTCGCAAATTAGCGGTTAATTGAATTTTTATTTTTTTTTTCTATGCAATTATTTTTGGGACGATTTATCGGCAATTAAGTGTGGTACTCACGAGTCGCACAGTAGTCGCCCTTCCATCCGGAGAGGCAGACCCTCTCGCCGGTCGGGCTGCAGCTGTAGTGACCGAAGCTGTCGTCCCTAGGTCTGCAAAGATTTTCGCATCCCTTGCCGTAGTAGTGAGCGCCGCAGGTCGCCCTGTACTCGTAGCTCATTTTCGAGTCGGCGCTCTTGTGCTCGTCCTCGGTCCACTCGGGCCCGACGTCGAGCCACCTCTGCGTCGCCAGTCTCGTTATCAAGACTTTCTCTGCAAAAACAAAACAAAAAATCCAAAATCAGAACATTTTTCTAAATGCAAAAAACTAAAATTATAAAAAAAAAAATATTTCTAAATTTTCATATAAAATAAAATAAAATAAAATAAAACAAAAAAACATTGAAGTCGACGATTAAAGCGCGGGTGCGAGAAAAGGCGATAATTGCATCGCGGTTATATCCAGGCTGCGCGCCCAATGATCGAAGTGCATCGGCCCCGTAGGGCAGACCGGACGTTCGTCCGCTATTGCTGGCTCGGCTCGTCGGCAAGCATCCGGCAGAAACAAGAGTAACTATAATGCTACAGTATAATACAAAAGTGGCGGTGCGCCGAACGGCGGCAAACGCTCGTCCGTATCTCTGGGCCGTTGTGTACAAGGTAGCAGTTGCGGTACAGCGGACTTTTTAGTGTAGCAGTAAAGCGGCGCGGTACAGTCCTCTGGGAAAGAGGCGTTCTTCTTGCTATCCGGGCACCCTCTCGCGTCTCCTTCCTTTCCCTCCTGTTTCTTCTCCTTCCGGCACTGCCGGGCGGATCGTCGCCGTATCGGTCGCCGAGCACCCGCAGCCACTTTCGTCCACCGTTATCTCCGGCGCGGAAAGTAAAAGGAGAAAAAGCACATTTTTTTTCTCCTAGTATTTTTTAGATTCAGCGGCACAAAACCACACCGAGAAAAAAAAAATTGGTTGGATTAACCGAGAGTCGCGGTGACATACGAAGTTATGTTGTTATGTTATTTGTTTGGTACAAATAAAGCATTGTTTTGTTAAACGATTGTTTGCCGCAATTTATAAAAAATTTGTCGATTTAAACAGACATTTTTGTTCTACCAAAATACACCTTTGAGCGGATGTCACCATTTACTTAATCCAACCATTTATTTTTCAGTGCACGAGCATGTTTCCGGAGCGTCAACTTTGCGGTTATCTGAACACAGCCACGATTAATATTTTAGAGCTTGTTTGTAGTGAAATCGAAACGCCAGAATGTGAGGAACACGTAGGCCAAGGTGCTACTTAAATATTCATTTAAATTAAGCCAATAGTTACTCAAATGAAATAAATATTTATTTAAGTCAAATAAATATTTCACTTAATCTTAATAAACGGTGGCCGTCAAGTAAATATTTTTTCCGGGTGATTCCAGTGTCAAATACTGCGAAACCTGGATCCGCACTTCGAGAAACAACAACCAAAAAAACCCCCAAATGGTACATGTTTACCCGAATTCGTCAATATTTTTTTCCACCGCTCGAAACCAACGGCTGTCCGTTAAAAAAAAGGTAATCCGCAATTAGCTCTGGGTCGGCGTGATTCTCGAGTTCGAGCGCGATAAACCGGCCGATGGTTGAAACCTCCCTTCTCGAGCGTTATTCTCGGAGGTTCTCGAATCTCGAGGGTCCGAGGGGAGAGAGGACGCGACGAGAGCAGCGTACCTAGTTGCTAACTCGAGAGTTAAGAGTCTCGAGGATGAGGGGGTCTGCGCGACGGCGCGTTGTCTCTGGATCGGCGGCGGTGGAGGAGAGGCGGAGTTATTCTTCATCCTCGGTTTCTCTCTCGACTCCCGTTTCGTAGGACGGGATTCGGTTAGCTCGCATCATCATCATCCTCGCGGTAGGACGCGGGGCCGTGAGGAGTAGCAGAAACGGCAGCAGAAGCCAGGCCGGCACTGGAGTGGCCCGCGTGCTATACTTCCCTTCTGGGAAGACGCCGCACTTTTTAAGTATCGCGGGGCACGCCATCGGCGAAACGGGTTATTCCTTTTGTTTCTCATCCCTCATCTTCGAGCGTCTCCCGAGACTCCGCTGTGTATACACGTTATATATATATGTATGTATATAAGTTGTTTCCGATCTCGTTCTTACTTTCCTTCCACGAGTCTTCTTCCTGACGAAAAACGTGCGAGCGTGTCGAGATTGACGGTTCGCCCCCCCCCCCTCCCCTCCTGGACCGCGCGCCGTGGGACTCGGATGTTTTTGCAGCCGCTGCGGATCCGAGTCCGAACGATCATCCTAATCGCCCGCCCCATTATCCGCGATTGTTTTCGTTACGTGAAAACTCAACTCCGCAAGCGCCCTCGAGAAGAAACCGAGAACGGTAGTTCGCTCGACTTTGCGTCGACCTTAAGTGTGCACCTGAACTCGAAATTTATCGTCGATCCGGGAAAGTTGAGCGATCGCGGGGTTTGCGAGCGGCGCGATGGAGAACTTGGCTTCGGGATAAGTTGAGGGGTAACTTGGCTCGGTGAGGCGGAAGTTTCGAGTGCTTTGCGATGGAGACTGAACTTTGGGGGAATTGTGGTGGAGAATGGACTTTAGGCGATGCGCGATGGAAACCGAGTTTATGCGTTTTTACGCGGTGGAAACCGAGTTCACTCGAACGGCGATGGAAATTGAACTTTGGGTTAATCGCGATGGAAACTGAGTTTCATTGAAATCGAGCTTCGGGCAAATTGCCATGGAAATTGACCTTTGACCACCAACGTAAAATAAAGCGAAAAAAAATAGAAAAATCAAACGTTGCATGCGTGCCCCGAGTCTCCTAGACCGCAGGAACGCATTAAATTTCCCTCCTCTCTTCAGTCCCTCAATAATCGCACTCGCACGCCGCCTATCCGAGAAGCCTCTCTGCGGTCTTAACGAGAATTTAAAGGGCGTTCGGAAGGACAGAAGACCAGCATCCTCCACGGTCATCGTTGCTTCTGGCGCAGTGCGGCGCCCCCCCCCCCCCCCCACTGTAAACAGAGGGCAAAGACCGTTTCGAAAGCCAACGTCTTTTGCGCGCCTCGCGCCAATCTCCAAACTCGATCGCAACGAAAGTTTCGCCGAACGAAAACAAAACAAAAAACCCTCCACAGTTCCCACAGTCTTATTTTCCCAATTTTTTTTTACACAACTACAAAACAACAAGAAGAGGTCAGAGGGCCGATCGACCAATTTACTCGTCTCGTTGCATCGAGCCGTTTACTCGGCAGGTGCAAACTCCCCCCCCCCCCCCCCCCCCCCCCCCCCCCCCCCCCCCCCCCCCCCCCCCCCCCCCCCTTCCTCTCCACCTCCCCGCCTCTTCCTTCCTCGCTCCCGATAACGGTACACCGGGTATTCCCTGCGCCGTCGCGACTCGTCACTGGGTTAAATTCAACGAGGAATCCCTCATATTCCTTAAGTTTTTTTCATCATCATCATCACCATCATCATCATCGTCCTCCCGCCCGAAACTGGCCGGTCTCGTGCGGAGGAAGAAGAAGCCAATTTTCGTCTTCCACCCGGAGGGAGCGAGGAGGGGATACGGAGAGTCGCGCTCTCGTTTCGACAAAGAGCCCGCAGTGAAAAGAATAAGCGGAAGAAATAAAGGGGGGGGGGGGCGAAAAGTGAGAGAAGCCCGAGCCAGGTAGAGCCGCGCAGGTGTACCAGTGAAGAGAGCAGGTATAGAAGAGTTTCGCGTGTAGGGATGGACGCGAGTGTGCGTGGAGTGTATGGACAAGGTAGTACATAAGAGGCGCGTTTGGGAGCGCGTGTAGCCCGCGAGGGCCCCGGGCGGAGGAGGCGCAGGGGCCCCGGAGGACTCGTGGTATTAATCGTGGTAGCGGGGAGCAAGGTGCGCTGGTGGTGGCGGCAAGGGGGTGGGCCTGAGAAAGGAAGCGGCCGGGATGGAACAGCATCCGACGGGATCCGCAGAGCACCGGGCAATAAAGGGCTCCTTTCGCCAGGGAAGCGGGCCTCGCGTGAGGATATTACGCTGTTCCGCGGAGGGCAACGCGCACTTCCAACGATCTCGCCGCCTCTGCGCGAATAAACTTCGGACGAAGTTCGAAGCGCGCGGATTACTCTCCGGACGAGCAGCGCACAAAATGGGAGGATATTAAAGTGCTTGAAGATATCAAGTTTCATCTTCGTCAAGCATCGGTCGGTGCAACCGGGAGAATTATTTATTTGATTTAAATAAATATTTATTTACATTAAATAAGTATTTATTTAAATTAAGTGAATAGTTATTTAAATGAAATAAATATTTATTTAAATCAAATAAATATTTTACTTGAAGTAAATAAACGGTGGCCGTCAAATAAATTATTTTTCTGCGTGTGCACGGCTTTAGGAAGAATAACCAATTGTTCGCTTATAGAATTTTCATCTCCAAGCCGTTATAACTCGATGAAATTTGGGCGTATGCAGATATCTTCAGTCATACCTTGGAGCGCAATATAAAAAAAAATACTCAAAAAATATTAATATTTTTTTTTATATTAAGAAAATTTTGATGAATTCAGCTGTAAAAAATTATGTTCGAATGCGGAGGCAAGGGCGGAAGCGGGAAAATCTAATATCCTCGTGCATCGCGAGGCCCGGTCGGGAGGTCGAGCATCCTGGATCCTCGGAGGCTCTCCGGGCTCCGTTAATTAAAATCGTCGGACCGGAAGAGGCAACGTTGTTGCAAGATCCGCGTGCACTCCGGCTCTCTATCTCTTCGTGTCTACACGAGCGGACGAGCTCCCGAGGCAACGTCCTTTACATTATGTACACCAAATTATCTCGTCGCACTCCCGTTAAATAACAATAACATTATTAACATTAATGGTAATAATATCAACGATAACAATGATATTCTCCTCGTTGTCCCAAAGGCGCCCCTTGCTCTTCTCCTTAACCCGTTGCATTCCACGAATAATTAATTACTCGCTTACGCCGCCGCGCAGACCACAGTCGTCTCGCCGGAAACGCGCTCTCGTACATCACGGTCGTTATGACCTTTATATGTACCACTATATAACACTATATATATATATATATATATATATATATATATATAGTGTTATATTAGTGTTAGAGTTTTATATATATATATATATATAGGGTTACGGAGAAGGTGTATAACTATAGGGTGATATTACATGGGCGAGGAACGGTGCTCGGTGAGGGAAACGAGCGTCTTTTCACCGGACGCGGAAGCCGAGCGGAGCTCTCGCTATTCCGAATTGCAGCGTCGGGAAAACGGTAGTGGCGAAAGATCAGGCCGGCGGGAGGAGGGGTGGCGAGAGGGGGGGGGGGGGTGAGATACGAATAGACGGGAATAACGACGAGAAATAAAAAAGCTGGAGGAAAGAAGTGGAAGAAAGGAAGAAAAGAAGAGAAAAATAAGAGTTGGCACGAAGCCTTCGAAGGAGGAGCCCGCGCCGGTTCGCCCGACGTGGGAAGCGAAATAAAAGCTTTCTCGCGAGATAGATGGATATAGACGAACGCAAGAGACCGGTCGATCCGCGGCGAGCGGGCAAGGAAGAAATAGAAGATTTTTTTTTTTTTTTTTTTTCGGGATTGAAGACTCCTGTAAAAAAAAGGGGAGACTTCCTGCGAGTGACAGTGTCGCTGATGTGTGGAGCGTGTGTTGTGTGTTGTCTGTTACTCCATCCCCGGGGAGGGTTTGGAGGATCGGTGGCTGCGGGGAGTTCCGCTACTGGCGGAGGGCGAATTAGGAGAGGACCGGGGAGAAGAAATGGGGGAGGAGAGGCGGAGGAGGAGTTAATGGCTCGGCAAACTCGTGGAAGTCCGCGGATGGCTCTTTGGCCGGCGGGGCCGATGCTCCGCGCGAGACACGCGCGGCGATACCGTGGAGTGCAAACACAAGTCGGCGAGCCCACGAGACAAAGTGCGGCCCTTTGTACCGAGTTCCTCGAGACTTAGGCATAAATCGAATTTTGTTTTTTATCGTAAGTAACCAAGTTTGCGAAAAGGAGAAAATTCACCCAAAATTCCGAGCCACGAATTTAGTTATTTATTGTGTTGTGTAAATTTACTGATATTTTTTGTATATTCATTTTTCAGATTCTGAGTCCGGTCTCGGGTTAAGTTTTAATATAAATAAATACTGGAAACAAAGTTTGGGAATAAAGGATTTTTTTTTGTTATATGAAATAATTCGACGAATTTACAGTTGTTTATTATATTGTATAAATGTACTGATATTTTCTGTATATTCATTTTTCAGAGTCCGAGTCCGGTGTCGGGTTAAATTTTAATATAAATAAATACTGGGTATAAAGTTTAGGAATAAAAGATTTTTTTTTATATGGAATAATACGATCGGGCGGCAAAACGAAAGAGCGTGTCGGGAGTTCGTCGGACGTAAGATTGTCGCGAGGGCCTTGCCGAGGTGCGACGCTCGCCGTATGTACAGGGTTGGGTATACGATACACAATGCTAGGTGTACACAGAATAGGACTCGTCCATTCTACCTTTTCGCCCGTGTACGCGAGCAGTAGAAGAAGAGGCGGAGGAAGAAAAAGAAGAAGGGGTGTCGAGTTACCCCGGTTGTGCGGTGTGGAAGGTGGATACTATACGGTTACACAGGAAGGAAACACTAGCGCCTCTCCGCCTCATACCGCTTCGCCGCTTCCTTCTGCTACTCACTGACTCCGAGACCTCCAGCCCGACCGTATGCTCCCCCCCCCCTACACTTACCGATTACTCAATGACATCAATGTATTCAAAAACAAAATTGCAAAATTCCGTCGCTTCTTGACAATTCCGCAGTTCGATTGAGCTTCAAAGCGAATGAAGTAAATTTTGTGTGATATATTTATGAAATTTTGTTTGAAATATTTCATACAATATTTCATAAATATTTCAAACAAAATTGACTTCCTTCGCTTTAAAACTCAATCAAACTACCGAATTGTCAACAAGCGACGAAATTTTGCAAGGAAAATGTAAACCGTGCAATACTAAAAATGTTGAAACTAAGAAATAAAAAGAATGTAATTAACACCCTTTCTATGAAGCAGAAATAAAAATAAAAAACAATGAAATCGTTCAGTTCGAATGAGAGTCGTTCGAGAAAAGATTCGTAGGTGCGGAGAGCCGGTAAGAGGGCTGTGTTTTGTGTGTATCGTGTTACGGGTTGTGGCGTGTGTAAAAAAAAAAGGTAAAAAAATAAAAACAAAAGCGAGTCGACAGGGTTGTCGGTGGTGAATGAAAGGAAGGATGACGGGTGAGGTATAGCGGTGTATCGTATCTGGTGAATGTCGCCGGGCGGTTTGGTGAGTGGGGCGTGCGGGGAGGAAGACGGTGGATGGTGGCTCCGGGCGGAAGTGGCTTCTTGGCTGTCTCCTGTTGGCCGGACCCGAGGCATCGCCTCACACCCAGCTGGCTTGCACATGCCCTGGCCCGTACATCCCGTATAGAGTAGGTATATAACGAGGAGAGCGTTTTTCGTATATACGACAGCGGATCGAGCCCAGGTCCCCGTCCATCTCTCGAGATATAATTTACCGACTCTATCTCGCCTCTCGCGAGCGCCAGATACGCCGATATTACGAGGGCTTCGGAAAAGCGAAGCAAAAAAAATATATATATATATATATATATGAAACTTACCGGCTGCATGATGCGTGGTGTTGTCCGCGTCGTGATACGCCTCGACGATAAGCGAGAACGTGCCCTGCAAAAAAAAGGAAAAAAAGAATCCGATTAGTAACGAATCTGGATCACGTTAAAAAAATATTAAACGAATAAATGCATGTATATATGTACGTGTATATCTTGTGGGAAGGTTTACGACTGGCATGCGGACACGAAAGGATCGCAGGAGATAGGGGGAGCTGAATAAAAAAAATAAAAATTTCAATGTCAGATCGCCATCGCTGACGAGGTCGGAGGGAATCGTTTTAAAAATAATAATAAATTGGAATAAAAAGAAATCGCGGATGAAAAATGTACGAGGGTCGATCGATCAGATAGGGGGTCGGGGCAGAGCTTTGCGGATAGTGCGCTGGCACGAGGGAAGCCTTCAACCTGCTCGTCGGCCGCTTTATCGATTATTAAAAATACCAAAAAAAATTTGAAATAAAAAAAAAGTGCGGAGATAACTTTAATGGTTTTCCGCCTCGTCACGATCGGGCGGAGTTTCGGTATTCAAAACGCGACTCTCGGGGACAGCTGCCGCAACCGTGCGCCGTCGTTAGCGGTGCACCGATACAGACTCGCGGGGCACGTTACGCAATTAATTATGAATTAAAGTGTCGAGGCACCGAACCACCGGGCCCCGGAGGGACGTGAATCGCGCACGCGCGCCCAGCACCTGGCTATTGGCGTGCGAGTTTTCGGGTTCCATAATGCGAAAAAAAATATTTAAAAAATAAACGGGTTGCCATTCCGATTCCGTGCCGGTCGCTGAGCGCACGAGCGATTAGGTGGCTTTTTTAATCAACGAATAAAAATGGATATTAAATAAAATAAAACAGACTGTTTTATTCTATATATATATATATATGCAATTTTATAATTTTATACTTATATTTATATAGAATGTTATTGAATTGCAAATACGTATATGTTTGAATTTAATATGTATTTATACTGAATATTTCAAACATTTTATAGACTATCTGAATGTGTAAAAGGGCATCGCTCGTTGATAAATAAATAAATAAATAATTATAGATGTATATACATATATATATATATAACTTAAATATTAGAATTAAGTTGAAAATAACGGGTTGAATATTTGAGTTGAATAAAAATTTTTTTTAATCTAAAAAAAGTAAATTAAGTTTTATATTAACTGAGGGTGTTCAGAGACGCGGAAACTCGACAACAGGCTAGTTTCGTGAGTGTCGGATTAGAGGGCATAAGGGGAGATGCTCGAGGTGGTTGAAGCGTCCGGAAATTGCGTAAGGGTTAGTTCAACCGGGCGTAAGTTGGAAGGGAGGCTCGCGAGAATGCCCCTGCGCGAGGGGTTGGCTTCCTCAACTATGTGTAACCGGACATAAATCATCCGTCATACGTACAGGAAAAAAAAAAAATCCCCTCGAGGGAAGTCTGCGGGAAACGCAAACGCGTGCGCTCGCCCGTTCGACACGTGTTCCCCCGGCATATGCCTCTCTCGGGGCTCCTCGGAAAGCACGCGTGCACCGGAATCCAGACACGCACGTCGTGTGACGGCATGCGCGGGGCACTTGTGCTTCACCCGTCGACGGACGGAGCGACTATGCAAGAGTGTTGTGTAGTAAAAAAAAAGAAAAAAATAAATAAAATGGAAAAAAAACGTATACAATTAATCTATTATTTACAAAGTGTTATAACTCGTAAATATCACCGTGCGCGACCATTTATCAGATAAATAAGCCTCGAGCTCGTAATCCACGGAGATTTTTTTATTATACACTGATTGACACGATACCGACAGGCTGCTACGCGACGAGAAAAAAAAAATAAATAAACGGACGGCACAAAAAAATTATCGTGCAGAATCGTTATCTTTTTTTTTTGCTTCTTTTTTTGCGCATTTGCAACACGCGCCGTATAGCGATCATTAACAATTATTGCGGCGGGTAATGTTGCCCGGTGTGGCTCCATGCTCGTGGCGTCCCCGTGTTATTAGAATAAATGCCCGTCGCTCGGTAACTGCATACTTTTAATTATTAACGCCCGGTACGTATACCGAATCGGCGACACACACGGCCCCGTTACGTACGCTGAATAATAAATGTTTATATCCGCGGTCGCGGTCTCTCGCGTATCATAATACTCCCGGGGAAAACTGGTGGAAATACGCTCGCTGCGGAACGAGTCGCACATACACCGACCGTCGTTACGGCTAACGTCCGGTGATTCCCGATGCAGCGACGCCACGCATTATTGACACGATCTCGCCCCACTGCGAGCCATCAATCGGCGTGTAATTGCGTCGCATCCACGCATCGACAGTTAATATTACAATATTTTTATATCTCAATATTTCAATATTTCAATATTTCAATATTTCAATATTTCAATATTTCAATATTTCAATATTTCAATATTTCAATATTTCAATATTTCAATA
>JAPYZC010007980.1:0-14041 GCA_030522665.1 Ichneumoninae sp. A BG-2022a
TCTCTTCTCCAATGTCGTTCGCGAGATTTACCCCTCCTCTCAAAAATAAGAAATCAAACTATTTACCCAATCCATCCCCAAAACACGTTCCTCACCCCCCAAAAAACCTGAAACCGCATGACAAAACAATCACCCTTCCGTCCCCTTCGCATATCCAAATATTATCCCAGTAACAAAGCTCCCTCCCGCCATGCCCAGCCGCCCCTCATCATCCACCCCGGCGCCCTCCAATCCAGCTCGTCCCCGCGATTTCGGCTCTCCATTATTTTTCCCAGCGTCCCCTCCGGCCGCGGACAATGCCGCGTGGGCCATCGGCAGCCTCAGGGCTATCTCGGCTAAGGACGTTACGCAAGGTCGATTCATTGATTAATCCGCGAAACGACAAGGGCGCTAGGAGCGTGACGCGGCCATAGGCGCGCGCGAGATACGGTGGGAATCCCCGTTCCCCCCACTCCGTTCCCTTTCCCGCGCCGAGGTAGCCAGCGGGGATTCCCCGCTTTGAGCGCCAGGCGGCGGCCGCTGCAGCCTCGCCGCCTGACGACGTCGTCGTCGTTTCTCGTCGTCATCCTTGTCCTCGTAGTCGTCAGGGGGGTGCACTATGGGTTGTGTCTCGTATTCCCCGAGCTCACCCTGGGGGCCGCGGCCGTTGCCCGAGTTACCGCCGGGCGTCGACGTGCAGCCCGGAGTGGGAGTTGTATGGGCAAATGGAACCCGGAATAGAAGGGTAGCGAGCGATATGGCGGAAGCGGGCGGGAGGGATGAAGAGGGTTCGAGCTGAGGAGGAGGGGGGCCGGGTTGGGGGGGGGTTGCGAGTGAGCAAGCGTTATATCTGATATTAATTATCTTAGCGATGACGTAAAGAGGCTATTCGTGTCAGGAACGGGTTCTCGCCTCGGGAGGGTGAGATTTTCTTTGCCCAACCGAAACGGCAGCGGGGGTGGGAATTCCCCCCCCCCTGCCGCTCGTTTTCCCTGGTACTGCGTCTCGCTTCTCTCTGCGCTCTCGAGCCTGATCCAGTCTCATCGTAAGTCTGCCCGGTGCTCGGAGATCGGCCTGAGAGAAGAGGAAAAAAGTGGCGGAATATGAGGGGGTGGGGGGGGGGGCTTCAAAGCTTTTTCCCTCACGGGCGGCACGTACTTCAATCTTGAGATTATCTGTACCACTCGCTCGAGCGGCAAACGAAAATCAATCTAGAATGTATGTATATGTGTGTGTGTATGTGGGTGTGTGTTGATGTGTGGGCTTCTTTGGGCGTTGGGATTTTGTTGAGGCTTTTTTTGCTTATGTTTTCTTCTTTAGGTGGAACATTCTGGTGGTTGGTGGGAGATGGGGGGATATTAAATCTTGGGGTGTTTGAGGGCTCGTGAAGTTTTACTTGATGAAGGTTCTCGTGGAAAATTGGAGGCTGGTTCTTAAATGTGGGAGCGGTGGGCGAAATGATATATATTTTTTTTTTTTTTGTTTTCGGATTATAGAGGAAAAGATGGAAAGCTCTCGGCGGATTACAATTCGGTACATTTTTAAGGCTAAGCACCGTATCGTTCCATTTTATTTTGTCATGCCTTGTTATGTTTGTATATATATATTTTTTTAACCTAAGACCTGGCTTATGGAAAGAGCTTGGAGGATTTTAAATCTTGGGAAGGTTTCGAAATTTATTTTTCGGTGGTTCTTGTTTGACAACCAATATTGGGCACTTTTTATTGACTGTGCACGCGATAAGATATTTTTTTTAGGTAGGATTCATCGTTAATAGAAAATATTGAGAGCGTTGATCCGATGGGAATTCAGTAAATTTTCCAATGATAAGCAACCGTATCGTTCAATATCATTTTTTCGTCTATTTTTTTAGAGGTAAAAACTTGTGGAAAGAAATCGGAGGGTATTAAATCTTGCGAAATTCAAAGCTTCCGAAATTTATTTTTCGGTGGTTCTTGTTTGACACCAAATGTTGGGCTCTTTTTATTGACTGTGCGAGCGGCAACATAATTTTTTTTTGGTAGGATCCATCGTTAAAAAAAAAATTGAGAGCTTTGATCGGATGGGAATTCAGTAAATTTTCCAATGATAAGCAACCGTCTCGTTCAATATAATTTTTTTCGTTTATTTTTTATTTCTATTTTTTTTTAGAGCTGAAAACTTATGGAACGAAATCGGAGGATATTAAATCTTGTGATATTCAAAGCTTCCGAAATTTATTTTCCGGTGGTTCTTGTTTGTAAACAAGAATTGTACTCTTTTTATCAAGTGCGCGAGCGGCGAGTAACGCAATTTTTTTTAGATAGGATTCACCGTTAAAAAAAAAAAAGATTGAAAGCTTCGATCGGATGGAAATTCGCTAAATTTTCAATGATAAGCCCCGTGTCGTTCCATTTCACTCCATCGTCCCTTTTTTCAGGTCAATAGAATACGTTTACGGCCAGAGTGATACGCAGAGAAATCGTTGACCCATTTTTCTCTCTTTTTTGTTTTTTTTTTTTTGTTCTCTCGGTTCTACTGTAGTGCCCGAGCCTCTTGCCCTTTTGACCGAGCGCAAGAGACGGGGGTCGAAAGGTTCCATAAATAACGATTAACCGATCGAACGCTTGTTTGTATCGCTTTTCCAGCAATAGTGACTATTTTTTTCTTGCTCTCCTGCGCAGGTTCATTTTTTGAAAAAAAAATCCCCTGGAACCAAGTTTGTACTCTTGTTCTCTCAAAAAAAATCCCGAGGCTTCGCGACAAACCCCCTTACGAATAAAAATTAATCCCATAAAGCAGCAATTAAAACCGCACGAACAATTTATTCAGACCTAAGAAGACACAAATTGAGCATTTAACTTCCGGAGCGTACAATTGCTACAATATTTATCGAATCCTAACTTCGCATAAACAGAAACATTGCTTACGTCCTGACGTATCGATTTCACTACAAAGAAGCAAAGAATTATTTGGTTTTGGCGAAGTACCGCCCCCTCGAAGGCGGAGGTGCGAAAATATTCCGAGTTCTTATTGACGGCTGAGGGTCGCATTTTAAACTTAAGATCGAACTTAAGGTCGAATTTAAGATCGAACTTAAGGTCGAATTTAAGATCGAAATTAAGGTCGAATTTAAGATCGAACTTAACGTCGAATTTAAGATCGAAATTAAGGTCGAATTTAAGATCGAACTCAAGATCGAACCCAACATCGAACTCAAGATCGAACCCAACATCGAACCCAACACCGAACCCAACATCGAACCCAACACCGAACCCAACACCGAACCCAACATCGAACCCAACATCGAACCCAACATCGAACCCAACACCGAACCCAACACCGAACCCAACATCGAACCCAACATCGAACCCAACATCGAACCCAACATCGAACCCAACATCGAACCCAACACCGAACCCAACATCGAACTTCATTGCGTGCGTAACATCAAATCTTAAGTTCAAATTAAAGTTCAACCTTAAATTCGAACTTAAGACAAATCTTAAGCACGCAATGAAGTTTTAGTCAAACTTCGATCTTAAGTTCACACTGAGGTCTTAAAATTCGACGCTAAGAGACGAAAGATTTCGCCTAACGGCGCGAAGGGCGGACAGTTGGGAAAGGACATTTGGGCAGAGAAAACGAGCGCAGCCCTCGGTGATGGTTCCGCTTGGACCGAGGGTGCCCGAAGTGGCCACCGGACGGAATTTGAACACGGCCTATATTGCCGGGCGCTTACGAGGGCGAAACGCGCGACGATGTGAACGAGAATGTGCTGCCCTCTGGGAGTACCTTTGTTCATCGGACAAACTCAACTATCTTCGTCCTGATTGTTATCTCTAACCAACCTCCAATCAAGTGCTTTCATTTCCTGGAGCCCCGCCGAGAATCCAAGTTTTTTCGCTGCGAAACTCGCCCGTCTGACCAAACACTGCCCTCTCTACTTGACGATTTTTCCTGCTTTTCTTTCCACTAGACAGGTTTGTTTTACCGGAGTTTCTTTGAAAGGGCGCAACGCGACGCTGGACTTTCGAGGGTATTTTCACAAAGGATGAGACAATAGCGGGATAAAAGAATCATTTTTTTTCCCCTGTAACGCCGGAAAAAATTTGAACTAAAAAAAAGTAAAAAATTGATGCGGATCATAAAATAGAAAAGGTGATTTATGGGTGGTGTTTCGGAGCTCCAATTTAGGTACAGAAAATGGATCGATCGGCAACTCTCCTCGGACATTTACTTCTACGGTGGCAAAACGGAATACCGGGGCAAAATGGACCAACAAATTTCTTTTTCTCGGGACGTGAAATGAAAAGTTTCGTCTCGAAAGGAGGTCCGTTTTGCCCCGGTCTCCAATGTCCCTGGAAGAGTTATGACGAAGTTTTTTTATCACAATAATACGATGAACTTTATCGGCAAGGGAAATCATTTTTTTTTTTCGTCTTGACCCTTTCGCCCGGCGTCCTTCTCGACGCCGGAGGAGCCGGGACGTCTCTCTCTCTCCATAGCAACCGACCTCGCCGACGCCACACCTTGACACCCCCCCCCCTCTCGTCCCTCATCTGGTCCCCTCCATGGACCAGCTATCTCGCGAATTTTTTATTCCTCCTCGCTATATATAAAACAAATATCCAGGGTGGGAAAAAAACGTGTCGAATGACGATCGGGGGCGAGACGATGAGGGTGGAGAAAAAAGAAAGTCAGGGGTGAGAAAAAAATGAATTGGCAACCAGAAATCGAGGGATGAAAAGAACGGCCGGCCCGGGGGACCTCCATGTATTATTTATGCACGCTGGATATCGATATATACATATATATATGGGGCACTTCACCTCAAATCGGCAGCCAATCTCCCTCAGCCCCGTCGATTTTATTAATTTTTTAACATAATGTCGATACCGACCCATAAAGAAGGCGGAATTTTTTCGGATTTTTTTTTTACCCCTGGTGAAATTTTTAAAGCCCCGGAGAACCAATTCCGAAAATGGCTTTTTTTAAAGTCTGAAAAAATTCGTACTGATTGTAGGATTTGAAATATGATTTTTAAGGAGGGAGTCTCGCTGCGCGCGGACTTCGCATAAGTTCGACAACAATAAGAGAAAATTGCAAGTACTTCTTGATGGTGTAAAAATCTGAAAAAAGGTACTGAGAAGATTCATTTTGCATAATACTACTTGCAAAATGTTCTTAACAAATTCATCAAAAAATTAATTGGTTAACAAATTACCCGGCAACAAAACCGGAAAAAAACAAAAAACGTAGTAAATATTGAGATCCCATTATCGCATGGTGCTTAAAAATCATATCGTAAATCATAGAATCAGTCTGAATTTTTTCAGATTTTTTTAAAAAAAGCCCTTTTCGGAATTGGTTTTTCGAGGATTTAAATATTTCACGAGAAAAAAAAATCTGAAAAAAAAATTCCAAGACCCTTATGGGTAGCTAACAACAGGATAATAAAAGATGAACAAAATCGACTGCCCTGAGGGACATGGACCGCTGGTTTAACGTAGAATGCCCCATATACATATATACATATATACATATATACATATATACATATATACATATATACATATATACACATATACATATATACATATATACATATATACATATATACATATATACATACGACGGTATAAAACCGAGGTATAACTGGGTGAGATATTTACGTCTTTGCGTCACGAAGCTGAAGGAGACTTTTGCGAATAGGGGATGCTGGAAAAAGTGATTTTTTTTCGGGAGTTCGGGGGTTGGGGGTGATAAAAAAACCTTTTTTCGGCTGGAAAGGTAGAACGAAGAAACCACGTCAGAAGACACGTCTGGCTGAGGTCGCGAGAGGGGCGGGGGGGGGGTAGAGGGGGGCGCAATATAAGCAAGTATATATAGCGAGAAATAAATTGGGGTTGTTGGCCCCTCGAGAAAATTATACGAAGTGGAGGGGTTTGAGATAGTTGCGCGAAATTTTCGTCGTCCTCGGTGGCGAAGGCAAATTTGGATTAACGCGGAAAAGGGAGGGCTCGTACATTTTCGTTTTGCTCGGGCAAACCAGCGTGCCCGGGAAAAAAAATCGTTTCACAACCCCCTGGCCCACTCCCGGGAGATAAGAAACGAATTACCAGAGCAATTTTTTTTTTATTCCTTAGCGGCTCCGAGTCAGCAAAATGTTTATTTTACTTTTTTGCAGCGCGTATAAAGAGAGCAGTAATTTTTTTTTAGGTGGATTGAGTCGGGCGTGATTCGTCAAATTACTAGGACTTTACCGACTATCTTTAGATGCAATAAATTACGTCTGTTTAACGGAATCTCTACCCAGTTACCATTTTTTCAATTTTCAAACCCATTACTATACATAAAATACAATCGACCGAATAACAGAAATTGCTATATTTAGTTTCGATTTCAATTGCTATTTTGAATAACAAATTTTTTTCGATAATTAAAAAAAGATTCTTAATGCAATTTACAATAATTAATCATCGAAATTGTTGAGTCGAGAGGTTTAAAAAGTCTTAGAAAAAAATTATTTTTTGCATATTATTTTTTCCAAAAACAAAGGTCGATAATTCCCAATAAAAATATGAGTGTGTGGATAAACTTAAAAATGAAATCGATAACCCAACAATTCTGTACAATCCCAAATACCGCCCTTCTTTATTTTTATTTATTAATGTCCTCTGACTCACTTCTCTTTCGATAATTCAAGAAACATTTTCTATTACATTTCTAATATAATTCATAATAATTAATCACCTACATTTTTGGCTCAACAAAAAAAATGGTTAAAAAAAAACTCCCACACAATTATCTGACCACAAAATTCCTGAATTCCCAAATACCTAATAAAAGTATCAGTTTCTGGATAAACTTAAAAATTAAATCGAAAACCCAACAATTCTGTACAATCCCAAATACCCATTTTTATTGTTATTTATTTATCCCCTCTAACTCACGCCCCTTTCGATAATTCAAGAAATATTTTCTATTACATTTCCAATGTAATAGTCATAATAATTAACAACCGAAGTTTTGGCTCCAAAAAAAAAAAAAAAAGATCCAATCAAAAACCCACAAGGTCTCCCCATTTCCCAAAGACCGCCGCGACTTTTTTTTTCTCACTTCCCAGGGAAATCACGAAATTCGTTAGTCACTCGACTAGTCCAGATGGGGGTCCAAACGAACGTGTGCGAGCCGATAAAACAATCTCCGATTAATCAGAGGGTTCTCGGGGGTTCGGGAGTGTGTGGGCCTCGGATATACGCAGCTCGGACGAGAGGACTACACGGCGGAGGGGTCGGTGGAGGGGGGGGGAGGAGAGGGGAGGGATGGATGGTTTTGTGCGCCCAGGGGCACTTTGGTCGACGAAAGCACATACGGTGAACGAGAGAGAGAGCTTTCATCAACGTTTCCCCGGAAACTCGATCGACCGTTTGGTCGATCGTTCCCGGGTGAGGATGAGAGTTTGCCGGCCATTGAGGGAGCTAAAATAGAAGAGAGGAGAGATCGGGGCTTTCGGACGACTAGGGATATCTCTACACATATGTATGTATGTATGTATGTAGAGGGAACGATAGAGGTATCGAATAAGATAGATCTCTCGCGTCGTCTCATCGGCGCAGCCTCTTTTACGGTCCAGCGAAACGACGCTTGACCGGCCGAAGTTGCTCGGCAGAACAGTAAATTACAGTGGCAATGATCGGAGACGTCGAAGTCGTCGAAGACTTCTATGAACACCGAGAAAAATAATTTATTTGACGGTCACTGTTTATTTGGTTTAAGTAAAATATTTTTAATTGCTTTAAGTAAATATTTCTTTCATTTAAGTAACTATTTTTACTTAATTTCAATAAATTTTTATTTTAATCAGATAAGTATTTTACTTAAACCAAATAAAGGGTGGCCTTCAAATAATTTTTTTTACTGGGTGCAGATTTTATTTATTCCGAACTTAAGTATTGGAAATGCAATTTTTTACTTGCACTGTAAAAAATGATTATTTATTTATTTATTTATTTATTTGAATTTACGGGACATGGCCTTTGTACAGTTGTGTACAATTGTGAGAAAGCATAGCGTGTAATCGAGAAATAAAGAAAAAAAATATCAATGTGTAAAAATATCATGAAGTAGAGATACGGTATGGTTCGCGGTTAGAACTGATAAGCAAAGGCTTACAATATTTGAAAACTCATTTGTGATATACACAATTTGTGACAAGTGATACACGGTGTGAAACTAACGAGAAAAAGCAATTGCCGCTAAGCTTTTTCACGATTTCACTTCCGTCAGCATCCAATTTCCTTAGTCATAGACATCGGGATTCCGCTTATGCACTTAATTGACAGATTAGTTTCTCCAGCATTCCGGCGATTTTTTTAGCATTGTTCTAGCTTTTTCGATTATAAATTTAATGTAGTTGAACTTGTAATTTTCTTACGTTACTTACATTCAGTGGGATCAATGTACTTTTTTTTTTGTAAAATAAAAATGACAGATACGAATATTGAAAACACTTTGCCTCAAATTTAGAAAAATTATCATCAAAAACACAAAAATTGCAAAGGACTTGTGTTTCAAATTTCATAAACAGTTTATGTAAAGAAGTTTACAATACCGTTAATTACTTTTCAAACATTTGTTTACATCGCACACTGTAAAAAAATGTTTGAATGAAAAAATTCATTCGAATTGTAACAAATCAAGAAATTAATTTAAAACGAGAAAATAAAAGCTTTCTGATTTTTTTAACAGTTTCTTAACAACTTTTTGGCATTATCGTTATTGAACAAAATCAAAAATCTTCACATTATTAATAGGGCAGATGTTTTCTTAAGGTTTTTGGCATATCGCGTACTGAAATTTTGATCGAATTAAACGTTACTTTGAAAATCTATATGCGATGAATCCTAAACCGTACCCGCATTATTACTTCACCTTGCGATTTTCCCAAAATCGCAAAGCAAAAAATTCATGTGAATCCTAACAAATCAAGAAATTAATTTAAAACTAGAAAATAAAAGCTTTCTGATTTTTTTAACAGTTTCTTAACAACTTTTCGGCATTATCGTTATTAAACAAAATCAAAACTATTCACACTATTAACACGGCTGATGTTTTTTTAAAGGTTTTTGGCATATCGCGTATTGAAATTTTGATCGAATTAATCGTTAGTTTGGAAATCTATGTATGATGAATTCTAAACCGCACCCGCATTCTAACTTTACCTTGCGATTTTATTCGAACCGGAAGGCCTCGATTTTCCCGCGTCCTCGCATCGGTTACACACCCTTATGATTTTTAGGGCTAAAAAAAAAGGGTAAATATAAAAATGAGGGCAGATAGTTCGCTCGATCGGCCACTGCCGATTTCGCACCGAAGACTGGTCGAGATCGGTGGGGGGGAAAAAAAGAGGAGAAAAAAAGGTTTAAGCTGGAAGCTCTTTTTCGACCCTACGGTGAGGGATCCCAAGGGTCCCGTATCTCGTTAGGACTACGTTAAAATCGTATACCTCTCGCGCGAGCGTTACAGCTCGCCGGAGGGAGGCTCGGAGCCTTTTAGGATTCCCGTCTGTGTTTGCGCGCTTCTGTGTGCGGATTTTAGCGGAAAGGAAACATAAGGGTGCGATTTAGCCTCGAGGGTTGTTGGCCCCCTGTGGATCCGCCGTTAACAAAAGCACTGCTGACCCATAGAACGCGTTTTCGAGTTCTTAGCCACAATCTATAATGCATCTTTCGATGAATTCGATTTCGCTCGGATGGAAACCTTACTTTGGGCGACTATTTCCCTTCTTTTTCTGCTGACACGGGAAAAAATTCTTCCTCGGAGAAAGATATTGGGCGGAAGGGACGAGGCAGGGAGGGACCGAATTGGGGAGTCGCGAAGACTGAAACTGAAGCCGGAATTTTCATTGATTTCAGGATTTTTAAATATTTTTTTGTTTTTTGAGTTTTAAAGTGGTTTTTTTTTGTTTCTTGGTAATTGCAATTTGGCCGACAATTCTCTATGACCGACTGTTAGTAACGGCGCTGGCGAGAGGGCGAAAAATATCCCGGGCGCGGACACAAAAAATTTTGTGAATTCAACTTTTATAAAAATGTACGATTTTAAACAATAATATTGAAAAAAAAATTCTTTGGAGGAAGATATTGGGCGGAAGGGACCGAATTGGGGAGATCGCGAAGACTGAAGCTGAAGCCGGAATTTTCATTGATTTCAGGATTTTTAAATATTTTTTTGTTTTTTTAGTTTTAAAGTGGTTTTTTTTTTGTTTCTTGGTAATTGCACTTTTGGCCGACAATTCTCTATGACCGACTGTTAGTAACGGCGCTGGCGAGAGTGCGAAAAAAAATCCCGGGCGCGGACACAAAAAATTGTATGAATTCAACTTTTATAAAAATGTACAATTTTAAACAATAATATTGAAAAAAAAAATTCTTTGGATGAAGATATTGGGCGGAAGGGACCGAATTGGGGAAATCGCGAAGGCTGAAGCCGAAGATGGAATTTTCATTGATTTCAGGATTTTTATATATTTTTTTGTTTTTTTAGTTTTAAAGCGGTTTTTTTTTAATTTCTTGGTAATTGCAAGTTTGGCCGACAATTCTCTATGACCGACTGTTAGTAACGGCGCTTGCGAGAGTGCGAAAAAAAATCCCTTTTGGTTTTGCATTTTTTAAACTGATTTTTTATAATTTCTCTGTAATTGAACACTAGCTCGAAAATTCTATACGATCGACTGTTAGGAACGAATCTTGTGAGCGTGCGAAAAAAATCCCAAGCTCATACACAAAAAATTATGAGACTTCAATTTTGACCAAAGCAGAAAATACTTTGAAACAGCGATATCGAATGTTTTCCCTGCGCCCTCGTTACGCCCGGTAAACGTCGTTACGGACGCAGAGCCTTTCTCCCTCGAAGACCGTCCGTCCGCCCGGCCAATTAATCGTCTCTTAACTTCGCCAAACACGACTAGTTTTCCGTTTGTTTGTACTGAAATCGATACGCCACAATGTAACCAACGACTCGGTCTCGCCCCCGCGTCGATTGGACATCCGGTTCAGAAACTAAACGCTTCAGAACCAAATCCAACAAAAAACCCAACAAAAAGCTCCACCGAACCTGAACGAGGGATCCGAAAAACTGCCATAAAAGCTAAAAAAAACTCCCTTTCCTCCACGCGAATTGAAGCTTAAGCGTGGAGCCTGGCGCGGTCGTCGGGTGGTTTTTCGTGAGATAAACAAGAGTAAACGAAAACCCTCCTGAATAATCATCGAGGTTGAGGCTCGCCTCGTCACCTCTTTCGCCACTGTTCTCTCCGCTCGCGAATTCCATGCCTCTGTACCGAACTATCCATCCACACTTTTTTTTTTTTTTCCAACTCACACTCCATCTCGTCGGTTATGTAGTACGTGGAATTCTGGCTCGGCCCTTACCCGGGAGTGAACTGCTGCTTGCTTGCTTGCTGCTGCTGCTGCTGCTGCACGTGACGGGAATTCCGGGGCTCGCAATTTTCCGTTGGTCACGATCGATAGCCCAGCTCTCTGGTGTTCTCCATCCCACTCTGCCCAGTTTCCTCCCGTTCTCTCCGGAACAACCCCCCCCCCCCCCGCGCACCGCGACCCCCTCGATGACAGGCGAGCTTATTCCCTCCCGTGAGCTTTCGGACGGGAACAGAAGAACACGCAGTGAGTCGTGGTGGGCGAGCGCGTTCAACCACCGCAGGTCCGTGCAACAGCGGCAGCGTCAAGCGCACACAAGAAGGAGCGTAAAATAAGCTCGCCTTGTGTTTTAGGCCGAGGGACCAAGGGTGGGACAGGATAAAGGGAACGGGCCTTTGATGAAATATAAACGGCGGGTTGGAGTCGGATTTAAACTCTTTTTTTCGGTAATAATAGTTTTTAGGGATTTGGAAAAATTATGATAAACGTTTGAGGAATCTAGAAAAGTGATAATAAAGGTTTGAAGAATTTAGAAAGGTGATAATAAACATATGAGGCATTTAGACAAATGGTAATAAAGATTTGAATAATTTAGAAAAGTGATAATAAAGGTTTGAAGAATTTAGAAAAGTGATAATAAAGATATGAGGAATTTAGACAAATGATAATAAAGATTGGAGGAATTTGGAAAAATGATAATAAAGATTTGAGGAATTTAGAACAGAGATAATAAAGGTTTGAAGAATTTAGAAAAATGATAGTGAAGATTTGAAGAATTTAGAAAAATGATAGTGAAGATTCGAAGAATTTAGAAAAGTGATAAAGGTTTGAAATATTTAGAAAAATGATAGTGCAGATTTGAAGAATTTAGAAAAGTGACAATAAAGATATGAGGAATTTAGACAAATGATAATAAAGATTAGAGGAATTGAGAAAAATGATAATAAAGATTTGATGATTTTAGAAAAGTAATAATAAAGGTTTGAAGAATTTAGAAAAATGATAATACAGAGAGGTGAAGGGCTCCGGTCAATGGCCCATTGGCAATGTCAATGAAAGCGACTGAACAACAACATAGAGATGTATCGGGCATTGTTTGGACCAACAAATAAATAATTGGATAGAAGAATTAAATTTTGAAAAAGAGTAAAATTTTTCATGAAACACGATCGGCACGATTCTCTAATCAATGAAAAAAGGTAAAAATAAGACGAAAACTATGTAAAACAAATAATGAAATAAAAATATTTTGCCAGTTTCGTGACTCGGCGCTATTCGTTTCCATTTGGTTTACTACTTTCACAGCTGGCTCCGGTGTCCCATGAATATGTATGCGCGTTATAAAAATAGGTATATATCCAGGATTGCAGAAACCCTGTAAAGTAGATTTGCCCGGATATAACGTGGACGAAGAAGGATTGTCTCTCTGCTTGTCACTTATAGATAATTCGCGACGTCGCGCCCCACGGTTATTCCTGGCGAAAGGACTTGGACGGTAGCGTGACGCTCTTCACCTTACACGTATACATGTATATGAACACATATAGGGAACCGCGGGGCAAAATGGAGCCACGGGGCAAAACGGACCACTAGTTTTTTCACGGGACAAAAAAAGACCTTGTCTCAAATAATATCTGCCTTGGTCCATTATCCCTCAAATACCCTTTATATATTATATATTTAGTTTAGTTTTTGTCTTTTTTTTAAATGAACCGCCACGTATTTCGATTTTGCCACGTACTTTTTCCCCTCTAAACACGACTCCGCTGGGCTTTTTAAGACTAAAGTACAATGAGGTATTGAAAGTCTCGATTTTATGCACGAAAAATCGTATTTTTGGGATTTAAATGGAAAATGTTGGGTCGGGAGTGAAATAATTGTTATATTCGTAATCAGCGGGAAAAAATACGTGAAATATAGCCTTAAAATTTTAAAAAGTCGATTGAACAACGATTTTTTCATTTTTTAGTAATTTTTGGAAAACCGCAAATTTTCGTCTATTTTAAAGGTCGATATCTCGGCTCCCAATGGAGCTAGGAAAAATCTGGGGTGCCTATAGAGTACTACGGCAAAAAATACCCAACAGGGCCTTGTGCAATGTTTTACAATCGTTTTATCGTCCCGTTCGAGGACGTTGAGAAACGTGAAAAATGGATTGCAATTTTTTATGAAATATTTTTTGTCGGTGTGAAATGTTTTTTTCTGAATTTATCTATTTATATGTCAGACGACAGGCTAGTAGACTGTCTAGTCGTGAAAGCAGTTTCTACTCCATTCCTCCCATCAGGGGCCGGAGAGGGGGGGGGGGGGGGGGGAAAGAGGGCACGCCTTGAACCCCACCCCCGGCCCCAAGGGGGGAAAAAACCACAAAAAAAAAAATTTGCCCCGCGGGTGCGTTTTGCCCCCTGGCCTCTACATACAGTGCATACAAATCTTATAGTAAAACTATTCAAGAATATGGTCCATATTCACCCCTCTTACTCTAAAATACATATTTATCACAATAACATTAATTGTATAATTCTTCTATATATTTTTATGCATAGGACATACACATATATAGACATATATATTTATCTATTTATATGTCAGAAGACAGGCTAGTAGACTGTGTAGTCGTGAAAGCAGTTTCTACTCCGTTC
>JAPYZC010007981.1:0-11910 GCA_030522665.1 Ichneumoninae sp. A BG-2022a
GTATGAATTTTTTCAGATTTTTATAACATTGGGAAGTGTTTGCAATTCTTGCCCGAATTTCTCGAATTTAGGCAAAATGAACACCACTTGCTCCAACCTTCTTAATATAACAGAATTTTATATATAATAAATTATACTTAAAAAAAAAATCCTCTATTGCTTAAAAAGGCGTAACTGCATGTTCTTCGAGATGGTAGTTACGCCCTTTCGTTTCCCAGCCTATAAAGCAAGTACTACGATCGACGAACTTACACACGCGAGAACTGAAACGTTACATCTGGTACGCTCGTTTCGTCGCATACATTTCGCCACATCCCGTCTAGTACACACACATATATATATATATATATAGATATATACGTATGGATGCGCTCTTTTCCATTACGCTAGGAAAGTATCCAGACGTTTCAGTATTAAGGTTTACCGCGTGAACTTTCCCGTCTCGGCGGATCTATCATCTCACCCCCCCCCCCCCCCCCCCCCCCCCCCCCCCCCCCCCCCGCGCCCCCCGCGCGGCCACGGGAGGACGGAACGAGCGCGACGCCGGGACATGGCCCGACAGTCCGATGCTTCCTATCGTGATATGTGAGGCCGCAACTCGGAAATAAACCCACCCCTAGCAGCGCCAGTAGCTAGGAGTGTTTTCTCGGGGAGCGAGCGAGAGTAGGACGGTTTACGTCCGCGCTGGATCTACGGCTCTTAACTATTTTATATATATATATTTTTATTTATTTTTTTTATATATGGGGCATTTCACGTTAAATCGGCAGCCCTCACCCCCGTCGATTTTGTCCGTTTTGGTTCGTCATGGAGGAAGCTTTTTAGTACTATGTTGGTACCGACCCATAAGAATTCTTTTCAGATTTTATTTTACGACCAGTGATATTTTTAAATCCTCGAAAAATTAATTCCGAATAGGGCTTTTTAAAAAATCTGAAAAAATTTACACTGAGTTTATTTACTTAAAATATGTTTTTTAAGCACTGCGTGATAATGGAATCTTAATGTTTACTGTGTTTTTCGCAAGTTTTCAGTTTCTGCCATGTCGCGACTGGATTTTTTTCCTCAGTCATAACTTTCTCAAATGTCAATGGATTAACATTTTTCTGGAGTTTATAAAAATACCGAAAGACTCGAATATAATTAATATCATAAAAAAATAGTAAATATTAAAATCCCATTATCGGATGGTACTTAAAAAACCATAGTTTATATCACAGAAATAGTGTGCATTTTTTCAGATTTTTTACATCTGCGTTTTCGAAATTGATTTTTCGAGGATTCAAAAGTTTCACTGGTCGTGTAAAAAAAATCTGAAAAAATCCCGAGTCCCTCAAGGTTGTCAGTAACAACATTATCCCAAAAAAAATTAATAAAATCGGCGAGACTGAGGGACATGGGTTGCCGATTTAACGTGGAATGCCCCATACAAATATCTTTTTACAAACATATATATAGTAAACGGAAAAGACATCCCGTTCGGTTCCGCAGCGTGAGTTACGGTTCCGCGAAGAGCATCTTCGCGATACACCGCTGGTCGGGTGTTGCGGAGCTTTTCAGGCGTTTTTCCGAAGGCCACTTTTTCTCGATCCAAGAAAGGACGGGAGAAAAAAAAAATCGGCTCTTCGTTTCTGGAAGAACGAAAACGAAACCGCTAGCGGAGCTTTATAAATACATGTGGACGGTGCGTGTGTGCTCAGGAACACGCTGAGGAATAAACATTTTTTTTTTGCGGACTAAAAAAATGTTTAACTGACGATCGGCCACTGGGACGAGGTCTAGCGGCAAACTCGCCGTACCCCTCGGTTTTATGCTCGGTTGTGTCCGGTCCGTGCCCGCGCTACACATATTTCTACCATCTTTTACGAGGCTCCTCGAAATATCGAAATAACCCCGTTGACCCGCTGGCACTCATGGTGGTCGTATAGCTTTTTTTGTACATTTTTTTTTCGCATGCGATATCGAACTGCCTCGCTCGCGCCCGGTTTTACGAGCCTCCGGCTGTCGATCTCACGCGCGTATGAACACTATGATAATTATTCATTTATTTACTTATACCGTGAATAAAAAAACATTGATAGATTTTGGGTAGAGATAAACAATTATGATTTTTCGACTGTGAATGGAGAATATAGATTTTTGTACATATTTTCGCGTGCGATATCGAACCGCTTCGTTTCATGACCCTCCGGCTCTCGATTTCACCCTCATATGAATACTATGATAATTATTGATTTATTTACTCAAACCGTGAATTTGAAAAAAAAAAAAAATGAGGATAGAATTTATCATTTGTTTATTTCTACCTTTGGGCAGAAATAATTAAATTATTTTTTCGATTATGAATTTATTAATTCGTATTTACTTATACACTGATAAAAAAGCTGTTGAAGCAACCAAAGATTCGGCCGGGCACGTTAAAAAATGAGGAAATAATTAAAAATGAGGATAGATTTTCGATAGACTAATAATGATAACTTTTCGATTATGAATTATGAATTTACATTAAAGTTTGTAAAAAAAAAAGGAAATGATTGAATAATTAAATTGAAAAGTGAACGAACGTTCGAACTCCGCTGCACGTGGAAAAAAAGGGGGGAAACATGTCGCGAGTGTCTTCGATCTCTGTGACGTTGATATATAAAGAGTGCCGTCCGGAGACTTCCGGGACGTCTAAATATTATGGCATGAGTTCTCGTATACAGTGACGCAAGATCGACTTTTTACTCCGTAGGAGGGAAGCGAGAACGAGCGCGGACTCAGTCACTGGTGGAGGGGGGGGGGGGGGGAGCGCCCGATAATCCATATAGGGGGGCCCGTACGAGAGAGCGAAAAATCCCCGATAAATACCGCGTAAACTTTGCGCCCGAGGTCATCCAGTCCTCGTCTCGCGGTGTTACCCAATTTAATCTTCGGCTTCAACGGCGAAAGCACTTTTATTTTTCCAACAATCCATTCTACCATAGTTCGTGCATTTATTATTATTATTATCTTAATTTTAAATTCCTCAAATTTTTTAATCTGTTCTATTTATAGTCATTATCACAATCAAATTTTAATCACCTTCAATTTAATGGTAACGCAAACGAATCAAATTACATATTTATCTTGTGAAAATAATTTTTGGATTTTTTTTTGTTTCTAATTATAAAAAATTTACAATAATCGAATTTGCAAAAAATTGCAAAGTCGATCGGTTGGAAACGACTCGGTCGTGTACGGAAAACGGATATAGCTATAGAAATTAATTTCTCAAATTTTCAAATCTCTTAAATTTTCAGTCGTTCCAACTATCAAATTTTAGTTCCCTGCAATTTAATGATAACTCGTACAGTTCTACTAATTACATTACATATTTTTCTCGGCAAAAATAGTTATTATCTGCTTTTTTTTATTACAAAAAATGTACAATAGCGTTTATATACGTTTCGAGATGATAAAAAGTACGTGCAAAGTCGATCGATTGGAAGCGATTCGTTCGTACGCTGAAAACGGATATAGTTATAGATCGGCGATCCAGATTGCCGCGGTATATATATAGGATCGACTTACTCGTATCTCGTTGGCCGTCCCGTAAGCTTCGGGATAAACGGTCGAGCGTGAGAGCTCACTTCTCCTAGCCGTTGGATTGTTTGATTACGGTAATTACGAGGCTCTCCCGCGAGCGAGCAAATACGCGGCACGTATACACCCCTGCATCGTCGTTTCGCTAGATTGACCGGTGAGCACCGAAAGAATCTCCGAGAAGTGACCTCGAATCGAAAGGGCCTGTGCGCGATTCGCGATGGCGAAATCGTGCGCGCCGACTCTGGCCGGTCCCTCCGCGACGTACTCTCGCTCCCGTCGAGCCTCCCGACCGCGCACTTCCTTTTATTCTTTTCTCTCGTCCTTGCTGCACATATATCGACTGCCAGCGAACAGGACGCATCACACAACATCCAACATCCAACATTTGTTGCCATGATATATATATATATATATATATACAAATATAAATAAACAAATAGTAATAATATTTTATATTATAACTATTTAATATTTTTTTATATATATATAAATAAGCAACTTTTATTATAAATATTTTTTCCCTTTTGATTTTTATCGGTCGATATATATATATATATATATATATATATATACTAGCGGGTTATTGTGGCTCGCGCGCTCGCACCCATTTTTGAACGTAAACCCTTATTATTCTAAATATTTCAAAAGACGGGTCAATACTTGGATGGGTGACCGCGGTGACACCCATCCAAGGACTGCCCTCCCCCCTCGATTCTTGACACGGCGGCGACGGTGGTGAAATCTCTTTATATTATAGAGAGATATATATAACGACGAAAAGAAATTGTAATAATACAATAATTTAAATATAATAATATGCTAACAATATTCTTAATAAAATATTAAATAAAAAATATATACTTATAAATAAATAATAATTATTATAATAAATATTTTATATGCATATATTTTATACGTACAATTCGTTACGTTCTCACGTCGCGGCACGGTGTCGGTCGACGGTGCTGCCGCCGCTGCCGGTCCTCGTTAGATCGCGCCGGGCCGATAAAATATCGCGACGAGGTGGGTTTATTGCTGCTGGAGGTAATTTATCCGCGCGAGGGAACGCTTTTGCACTCCCGGTGCAGCGCCGACACCCCGATTTCCCCTTTCTTCATCTCCGTATACATATATATGTATGTAGGATCGCGCAAAAAATAAAATAAACGAAAAAAAAAGAAAACGAAAGGCCGAGGATAATTCCGCGGGTGGAAGATGAAACGTTGGGGCAGAAACGATCCTCGTTTCTCATCGTCCTTGCATCCGAGCAATATTCCTTTTCCCCGGCCATCGCCTCGATTCTCATACTCCCTTGCGCACCGCTCACTCCTTCGGTTCTATCTTTCGCCGGATGAGATACTCGGCGCTGATGGAGCTTTCGCGTGCGCGAGTACATATTACTTTTCTTTAATATACACGGCACCGTGTTGCCTGAGTAAATCGACTATTAACGGTTGTATACCGGCGTCAAAGTGCCGCCAGAAGTTCGGACCTTGCACGGTGTCCGTAGATATATATAATGTATATGTATACTGTGTGTATGCGCATGGGGCGTTCCACGTCAAGTCGGACGGCCCAACAACCTGAAACTCTTGGATTGAGCTGAAAGTTCGTGATGTCGTAGAATTGCATAGTGTGAGTACCAGGAATTTTTTGCAGATTTTTGTCGGCTCTCGTTTTCAAGATGGCAGATGGGCGTGTTAATATTTTTTGTTGTCGTAACTCTGAGATTTTTGGTCGTAGGAAAAAATGTCGTGTACTAAAAATATGCTGTTTTTGACGAACTATCTTCGTAAATTTTTTCAAGTTTCCAAACACGAGACACTTAAAAAAAAGGTAAATTATATATTTTCTTTTCAATAAGTGTGACTGTTTACGAAGTTTAAGGTTTGCGAGTTACTTCATAAAAAATTTATAAAAATTTATTTCACTTATTAACGGATTTCTCCTTGACCAGAATTCAAATACAAAATCTGTCTTATAACTACTTAGATCTATTAGTTCCAATAGAAGTGCGGTATAAAAGTAAAAAAAAAATACATCGAGATATTTCATTTCAACCAGCATATAACATTTCATTAAGTCAAACTCTGTTTCATTATATATTAAATTATTTAAATTAATTGTCATTTTTAAACTTTTTAACTGTCTTAAAATTTTCTTTGTTTTATTTATTTATTTTTTTTTAGTTACTTAACTAACTTTTTTTTATATACGATGTTTTTGTAAGATCGAAAGTTTCACAGATATAATAATTTTGAATATTCACACGCCTATCCGCTAACTTGAGAAAGAGAGTCGATAATGATCTGAAAAAAAATTCAAGGTACTCACACTATACAATACTACATCACAAACTTTCAGCTCGATCTAAGAGGGTCAGGGTTGCGGACCATTGGACTTGATGTAGAGTGCCCCATATGTATACTGTGCATATACACACACACACACATATACATGTACATAGAATAAAAAACCTCTCGAGTCCAAAAGACGAGTCACGTTCTAGGCCGTGAAGAAACAATTTCTCGGATCAAAGAGTCGGGAAAAAAAATGATTGGATTCGGTAGCCCTCGTACTCGACCCCGGTTGCTCAATCGCTGTACGGGCCATACAGGCAATCCAGAGAAAGGATTTGTTTGAAACGAATAAATTTTTAGTACCCGTTTGAATGCCATTCTACTTCACAGGACGTTATTCAAACAAACTTGATTAAATTTAAATTTGAAAAAATATTTGATTATTTACATAAATATGGACAATCGCTCAATTACAGGTACGATGAGATAAATGAATCGCCCAATAGAGAAGCTGTCGATAAGCGGGAAAAACATCGTTGCTGCTGGTAAAAACCGCACCCATATAGGAACGCAAGAGCAAAAAATGAAAAATGGGATAGAAGACATCGAGAGGAAATGAATTATTCGTATTCGTAACCAAGTCAACGCGAAAGAATTTTTAATATATGCCGTAGACACTCCTCCGCAAAGCGAAATCACCGTTTCTCAATCGCTGTACGGGCGATACAGGCAATACTGAGAAAGGATTTGTTTGAATTGAATAAATTTGTAGTACGCCTTTGAATGCCATCCTAGTACGTACGACGGTGTTCAAACATATTTAATTAAATTTAATTAAAATTTTTTTTATTTTTTTGCAGTGCATAGTTAGATCGATAATAACCACAAAGATCTCAGTATAATCCTGGTTGGCCTGAATTCAACCCTCAAGCGCACTAACGCGCAGCTCTCGAGAATCAAAATTGTCATTCGCAATATCAAACAAAAATATAAGGTCCGCAAACTTCCTCTGAAATTCCAACGAGCGAATATCGTTTCTTCTCCAGCCCAAAATTTAAATTTTCAATTTTCCGTATCGTATGCACAAATCAATCGAATATAAAAGCGCAGCGAGGAGCATTGTTTTTTCAGTTTCGGGACTTTCGGCTTGCGGGCCGCTCGGCAAAGGAGACATAAATAATGTATGTCGAGTCCCCTCGCAAAGGTCCTGTGATGGACGTTAGAAAGTAAAGAAAAAAAAACGAGATAAAAAAAAATAAACAAAAAAGTATCGTCGCCCCTCATCGGCGAATTCCCGATGCGACTAGGTTAGTCGGGTCGGTTCCGAAAATCCACATCAGCTGAGCTCCGCCGCTGTACAGTCCCGCCGACCTGTTGCATCGCTGCTGTTATTTTTTCCCCTTTTTTCATTCTTCTTTCCCTCTTCGTCTCCGCGCTCCTTCTCGTCCCAACGATCCCCCCCTCGTCCCACTTCCACGCTCCCTCACGTATTACACTCTCACAGACACACATCGCACAATCTCGCTCGCCCCCTCGCGCATTTCTAAGCTTCTTCTTTTTTTCATTATTTTTTTTTTAATCTCTCCTCTTCCGTCTATCGCCGGCCGGCTTTGCAGCCTCCCACTTCACTGTCGGTTCGTTTTCTTCTCCTCGTTTCCTCGTTCGTCACTGTCGCGCCCGTTGTGCCTGTTATTTCACCGCGGTTACGGCAAAGCAAATACATCTCGCTACCTTTCTCCGTTCTCTCGCTCGCTCGACGTCCCGCTGTACGTGCGCGGCGCCGCAGCGCCCTCCCGGCCGGCTCGGCCGCCGGGCGAAACACACCTTTTCCGTCCTCGCGTCCCGTTCCCTCTTCCCGACACGGCGATGGAGCGCCCTTCGTTGCAACTTCGTTTTCTACCCGTTCGCTCTCATGTTTCCCCGATGCCTCGAAGGCCTCGAACGTTCCACTCTCTGTTACTCTTTGCCTCGTTACACCACCGTAGATTATTTCCCCTTTCTTCTTCTTCCGGAGCTTTCGCGAGCGGGCCGCTCGCAGCGCCGCCCCACCCGACCTTCTGCACAGACGGACTTCGCTCACCGACACCCCTCGAGACGTGCCGTGACGGACGTTTTTTTGTATCTGTGTTCACAAATTTAGTAAACTTTTTAGCGGTTTGGGGTAATTCCGAAGGAATTTTTATAACTCGTTGCATTCATGTTTTTTATCAATTAAGTCGTCAATGAAACAATGTTGTAAAATGAATGGAAGTTTTTGTTCCTGGTTAACGAAATTAGAGATGTGTCACTTTATGTAAACGTTAATTCACCAAAAAATGACCGTCAGACAAAAATCTATATATCTGGGATTTTACCGTCATTTTTTTTTGTCTCTAATCTGGTCTACTTTTTAGCAGTCCGGGTTAATTTCAAGTGAATTTTTCCAACTCATCGTCTACCTCAGTCATTGCTATCTTCATTTTTATTTAATAAATAAATACATTTTATATAAAAATAAATAATACATTTTTTTATCAACAAGACTGGTACTTTATTAATGCCGAAGTTGGAACCGTCGGGGTTTTTAGAGTTGATGTCGCATTTCCGGACCGGTCAATCGACGGTCCGGTGACAGCCGGTTGGAAAAAAAATTACCGACCACAAAGTCGACCACTCTGGAAATCCGCACGGGGCGGCGAGGCTTCTCCAAGCCCCCCACTCCGCCCATCCACTCTCGCTCGTTAGTCGAGGACTCGCCCGACCTTCCTCTCCCGACACTTTCCGGGCGTATCGTTGCGCGAGCGAGCAACACGCTTTTCTCTTTCCATCCGCCCGTCCGTTCTTCGTTCACACACCGACCCGGCTCTCCGGCTCTGCCGGGTTAAATCTCCGCACGCTGCGACGTGTATATTCTCTCTGCGGAGAACCTCTTCCACTTTTCACGATGCCCTCGGCGCGCCACTGCCGCCGTGCTACTGGTCTCCTGTTCCGCGAGGCGAATAGGTAGAAGAGCGCGGACACGAACGCCATTGGACCTTGACATTGTTTACTTTGCAGAGTCAGAGTTACCAAAGTTTTGGCTCGCGTTCACAGTTTCATGGACTGCAATGTTTTTGTTCGTGCGGCAATTTTGGTGAAATAAAAATACCTATATGATCGTCCTAAGGCGATGAAGACTCGACTTCCGGTTATAAATGTGGCTGTTTTTCTTTGCTCGATGATTCGAACGGTCGCAGTCGTCTCCAGCAATCCGGGCCGTAAAACAGCCCCGCACTGTGTTGCTCTTCCAGCCTTAAAGAATGGATATTTACCGGTAAAAAAATCTGAAGAAGTTTTCAGCATCTTTCTTTTTTTGTGAAAAACCATTGAATTCAGGGGTCATTTACATTTTATCGGTAAATACCGACTAAACGTAACGGTCCCTTTAGACCCCTTTAGACACGTTGACAATTTCGGCAGCATTTTTTTTTTTTTCGGAAAACCATTGATTACTTTTAATCGCTACTTACCGATCAAACGTGACTCTCCTTTAACCCCTTCTCTGCCAGAGAAACATACGTCTCTATACGTTATACCGCTACAGGGGCGCCTGACAATGAAGAGATTAAGGAGGGAGTGTCGCTGCGCGCTGACTTCGCATAAGTTCAACAACAATAAGAGAAAATTGCAAGTACTTCTTGATGGTGTAAAAATCTGAAAAAAATCATGTATACTAAATTACCCGGCAACAAAATTTTTTTTTATGAAAATGATTCGTTTATTTTTCTGAATACGTATGAATTTTTTTATTTATTTATTGGTATATTTACGGGCCGGGCCCAATTACAAAGACGATACGTAGACGTATCGGTAATACAACATTAGCATATTGAGAGAGTACGTCGCAGAAATAGTAAATATGTTCGCTTATAACCATAACAAAGAGAAGAAAAAAAATAACAATAATAGTCTCATAAAACGAAAAAATAACAAAACTTCGTTGATTTTTTATTTTTTTTATAGAACAAAAATCAACGATTACTTAAAAATCTGAAAAAATTCATACGTATTCAGAAAAATCAACGAATCATTTTCATAAAAAAAAAAAAGTTTTGTTGCCGGGCAATTTATTAACCAATTAATTTTCTCATGAATTTGTCAATAACATTTTGCAATTATTATTATGCAAAATGAATCTTCTCAGTACCTTTAGTATAAATAATTTTTTTTCAGATTTTTACACCATCAAGAAGTACTTGCAATTTTCTCTTATTGTAGTCGAACTTATGCGAAGTCAGCGCGCAGCGAGACTCCCTCCTTAAAACTTTCCCGAAGCTTGATCATCCCGAGTCTTCTCTCATATTCCAGTTCGGAATTACCGTTTGGCGTTCCGGACCGTAGAGTTTACGGGTCCGATCGGGCACATCCACGGATCACCTGTGAGGGGGATCTCCGGACAGTGGGACCTGTTTTCTCGTTAACCGCACTTGCGTCAAGGATCCCATTGTATTTAGGGTGAGCGACCGTTGCCGTTTGACGACGGGGATTTGCCGGTGCGCGCGTTGCACGGGCGAGCACGAGTGAGCTACAAGCGGCGGCGTGTTCCGCATCGGTTATTCGTGATTTTCGGGGTTTCCGCGCGAATGAGCGAGACGGCGAGAGCGCCCTCGGTCTACGTGGGAGTGAGAAAGTTTTACGGGAGGCGAAGCGGCTCGCACGGCGCGGCATTGTGCCTCGAGAGTGAATAAACTCTCCTCTCCGACTCCCTCTCACCTATTCACCTCACGCTTCTCCCGCTTCTCTCTCTCTCGCGCGCTCGGCTCTCCCGGACCGGGACGATGTATGAAAGAGCCTTGCGCGTGCTCTTAGCTCGTGGCCGCAGCTACCTCGGACATTCCACGGATACCTGTTCCCTACATATATACTCGTCCTCCTCGGATATAATCCACTGCTTCGTCTGCGGCTCTCCCGCTCATTCGATACGCATATTGATTGACCACCCCCCACCCCTCCCTCCTCCTCGAGGTTAATATCACGGATAGTGTAAAATTAAAAGTTGCGCTAAAACATTTTAAAGAGAAAGATTGACTTGACGAAAAAAAGTGTCGAGATAAAATTTTATTATAGGCATTTGTATGCAATGAGTAGTTTCGAATATTAAGATATGAATTTATTGATAAATTGTCAATTTATCAATTAAAGAGGGCTGAAGGACTTAGGTCGATGGCCCGTTGGCAATGGTAATAGCAGAAGAATGTATGATGTAAATAAACGCGTAAATGTATCAGCATACGTATCATGTAGGGGAGAGCGGGGCAAAATGGGGCGGTCGGGGAAAACGGGGCAAAAATCGGGATATATCGAAGGGGCAAAACGGGGGAAAAAATCGGGATGTCTCGATGGGGAAAAAATGAAAATGTATTGATGGGGCAAAATGGGGCGAAAAAAATCGGGATGTTTCGATGGGGCAAAACGGGGCAAAAAATCGGGATGCATCGATGGGGCAAAACGGGGTAGGGCAGAATCGGGCAGTCTGACGGACAGACAGAAAGGTTTGTCTGGGCGATGGTACTTACGATCTACGAAATCAAGCCAATATTTCGAAAAAATGAAAACTGCCCCATTTTGCCCCGCGCGATTTTTTTTCCGGAATGTAAAAAACAGCCGTACAGTTTTGATTGTGTAGTCCAGCATAATAATTTGATGTCATGTATATAGCTGCAACGGCAATATTTGCTTTGTTGCCCCGTTTTGCCCCGCCCTCCCCTAATACATTGTCAATAAATACATTTGCTACTACTATTCAATTAAATGATGAATTTATTCAGTAAATTGTTAATTTAATGAATAAATGAAACAGCAGATTGACTTGATGAAAAAAAGTGTCGACATAAAATTTTATTATAGGCATTTATATGCAAAGAGTAGTTTCGAATATTAAGATACGAATTTATTGATAAAAAATCAATTTATCAATTAAAGAGGGCTGAAGGACTTAGGTCGATGGCCCGTTTTCAATAGTAATAGCAGAAGAATATATGATGTAAATAAACGCGCAAATGTATCAGCATCCGTGCCATGTAAT
>JAPYZC010007982.1:0-13021 GCA_030522665.1 Ichneumoninae sp. A BG-2022a
TCCGAGAAGACGGGAAATGATATTCAGAACGCCTACAATACGAACAACACTAACGGAAAGGTCGGCCCATTATCGACTCACAAGTGTGGCAAACAGGCTTGACTTGTCGCGTCTACTTGCTGGTCCAGAATCTACCTACAATACGCAGCTTGCAATAAAAGTCTTCAAATACGAATGAAATAGAGAAAAATGTATAATAATAATTTTTAAACAACTTTTTTGTAAAATATACTGTTACACACGTTACACGAAATATGAAATTTTATCTGAACTGTAAAATATTGTAAAAATGTAAAAGAGCTCGTCCCGTAAATAAATAAATAAATGAATACATAATCTTAATAAACGGTGGCCGTCAAATAATTTTTTTTCTGGGTGTGGACAAATGTATCCTGAAATAACTACGTATATCAAGCGTTAAGCCTTCCACCATTCATTCCCGGCTTCTGGATGATGCTTTCGGTTGGAAGATTGCACATTCTCTTCTCATTCCTCCGATCTTATTACTCGTCACTTCGACTTCGCCATTTGTGTTATCCGCTTTGGTTGGGCATAAACTTTTGTGGATGGACGGATTGTGAGTTGCAAAATGTACGGGTCTCGTAATCGGACACAAACCGGACGCCGAACGCGCAGTCTGCAGCCTTTTTGCAAAGTGAACGAACCGCTCAAACCTGAGAGGAAGTTCATGGATCGGGCGGACGTCCATCATTTTTTCCTCTTGCACACCGTCCCGGTAACTTTCCATAGAACTTTCCATTACCAGGAAAGTAAGGAAAGCTACACACGATACTCGATCGGGGAGAGCAAAAGAGTAAAAAAATAAGACGGTGCAAGTGCAAGTCGGCAAACGATACTCATACAACCAACAAGAAATGAGGACTCGGTTTTTGCCCTCTGAGGAACGTTGGGTATCGCGAGACGGACGGTTTCGAGATGAGAGATTCTCGCCGAAGACGAAGAAGAAGTGGACGTGGAAGATAGTAAACCGTCAGCGTAAAGGGGGTAATAGAACCACTGAAAATAGACGGCCGCGAGAAGGGAAAACGGGTGGGTGGGAAGCAAGTGGGCGGAGAGGAAAGCGGTAAGCTGCGAGCGAGATAAGGGTGCGGTTGGCTCTTGCCCTGTGTGTGCGAGCTCTCTCGAACGTCGAAAGTCTCTTGCATGCTGGTATTCGTTCAGTACCGCGTAAAACCTAGCGAGGTCACTCGGCCCCCGAGGTCGTGGTGGTGGCGGTGACTGCTGCAGTTCCAACCGGAAGTCCCGGCGTCGGTGGAAAGCGCGCGAGGGGATGCGGTGACTAATAGCCGGCGTTGGCCAGAAACGCGCCCGGCGCTCTCATCTCTCGGCTCCGTCCTTTTTCCACTTACCCTCTTCAATGTCCTCTTTTCCTCGTTTTAACTCTCCACGTGTCCTTTTACTTTGAAGCTTTACCTTGCGCCGAGGCCACCTCACCCGATTAACTCTATATGCGCGATCCAACGCTCAGCGCCGGCGTTACACATCGTCACGGATTATTGCGGTCTCCGGCGTCGCATCACCGGAGATGATGCGACTTCGTCTCTGACATCTGAATTCGTTACTTCCGAATGGATGGACACAATTGAACTTCAGTACTTCGTTGCATGTTAAAATTTCACTGTCGTGCAATGCAAGTTTCTTAGTATGAAAATCGTAATTGCTATTTATCTTATTATTATTACTACTAATTAATGGTAATAATTAATATTGATTAATATTAATATGGCTAAAGGATATTATCGATTGCACGCAATATCGATGAGAAATCCTAAACATCGGCTCGAAGTTCGTTCGTTAATCAATGAAAGCAAATTGTTGTAGCGGAAAAATGTTTTTGACTTATTATTATTATTGTCATTAGTAATGATTAATTATTAACAATAATTAATGTTAATTGATATTAATGTTGCTAAAGAACGGCGGTCAATGGCCATTTGGCAATATGCAATATAGTAAAAGACGATAAGTTTCTTAGGTATCAAAAATTGTTATATGTTATGTATTGGCAATAAATTCACTGCTACGACTGTTACTGCTATTATTAATATTTAATGATAAATCAAGCGATAATGTACTGCATATAAAAAAGGTGCCCTTGATGCACCCGTAAGTGCGGGAAAGTAAACTTTCTCGCACTAGTGCAAAAAAACGGAAAAACCGGTTAGTGACACGGGCGAGAAAAATCTCTCTTGCGCTACTTCACACTCGTCGAGAACGAACGATTTTTCTCGCCCTTGTAACGAAAATAACAATTCTCTGCTCATGTTGGGATTCTTTTTTGTGTTCCAGTGATCGCCGTTTACGGACATGATGTTCGTAAAATGAATTTTTAATTGCGCTAATTTCTTTGCACCAGTGCGGGAAAGTTTAGTTTACCGCACTAGTGCAAAAAAACGGAAAAACCGGTTCGTGACACGGGCGAGAAAAATCTCTCTTGCGCTAACTTCACACTCGTCGAGAATGATCGATTTATCTCGCCCTTGTAACGAAAATACCAATTCTCTGCTCATGTTGGGGTTCCTTTTTGTGTTCCAGTGATCGCCGTTTACGGACATGATTTTCGCAAAATGAATTTTTAATTGCGCGAAAGTGAACGATCGAGTACACCGAGAGAGGATCGACAAGCCGGAAGGGGAGTCGAGGAAGCGAGGCCTGCTGGTAGAAGCCCGACGAGATGAGGCTACGGTAATGAACCGAAGCGCATTTCGTAGCACGAGTTTCTCCGGTCGAGCTGCTACTCGCTCGACTACGACAACGACGACGATGAACGCATCTCTGCACCTGCTCTCGCTCCCTCGCCTGTCGGCAATGCCATTGCGAACACACACAGGACCCTCAGCCTCGACGGGTGATAACGTGGAGGCGCCGGTCTCTCTCCCGGACGAGGGAGAAAGACTCGATCAGCCTTTCGTTCTGGCATGTACACTCCGATGCACTTCTGGGAAGGTGCCTCGGTCGCTTCTCACCTCTCGGCTGCAGACCGGAGATTAATAGTCCGCGATGAGAGTGAAAGAGAGAAAGGATTTGCAGGGCCACGAGGAAAGTTTCGAATTGCTATCGACGAGGGACTACAAGGTGGCTTGGTACTTTGCGACTACGGAACAAGAGCACGTAGGATGTATGTACCACGTAATGTAACACAACTTTCGTATCATGGAGTTTTTACTCACACACATACAGACATACATTGATGAAGAGCTTACACGACGCTGATTAAAATAATACATCTGTGTAATGTCACGGCGTATATTAAAGTTCAGCGATATTTTACTCAGCGGCATCTTCATCGAGAGGGTGAATGAACCGTTGCGTGAACGCTTACACAAGAACGATATATCGAGTTAAGAACCATTACAAGATATCGTGCGAGACATCCGTGCAGGACGTCCGTGCGAGAAATCCGTGCGAGTAATCCGTGCGAGAAAACCGTGCGAGAAATCCGTGCGAGAAATCCGTGCGAGAAATCCGTGCGAGAAATCCGTGCGATAAGTCCGTGCGAGAAATCCGTGCGAGAAATCCGTGCGAGAAATCCGTGCGAGAAATCCGTGCGAGAAATCCGTGCGAGCAAGATATCTAGAAAAACCGGCCACCAACCATGGGTAGTGTACACTAGGACCTCGATTTCATTCACAGCGGTGGGAGCGGCTTCCGGTCACTCTCAACAAAATTGAGGCTGCCGGTGCCCCGCCCATACTAACTGTCGAGCATGGCAAAAACCTTACTGCGTCGGTCGACATTCGCTCCGTGGTGGGGACTGTTAAGGAAACCGAAGGCGCAAAAATCGAGGTCCTAGAGTACTCGTAATTAAATATTTGCTTATTTGTACTTTGTTTGACCGCTTGACTTCTAAACTTTGTAGTCGAAACAATGTATTACAAACAAGTTTCCACGCCTCTCTTGAGTATCAGTGGATTCTGTGCCTGTGATAAGTTAGCGAGATACCGTGACGAATCGGCGTGTCGGCGCATAGTGGAAACAGGGTGATCCGCGTTTCCGTGTTTCTGCCGTAAGAACTTAGTGAGAGAAGTCATGTAAAATGAGGTAAAACGCGGTGTAAATTAAAGATGGGTAAGTTCGCTAGCTTACGATGATCCGGCACGCCAGCGAGCAGACAGAACATGCTTACCGCGATACCAAGGAAGCGGGTATCCAAGTGGAGTTTTCAGACTTGGCCATTGCGAGCCCACGGGAATGGCTCGGAACGGCCAAACCAAGGCCAAGGTCTGGCGTCAGTACTGCAACGTAACAGCCACCCGGACCAATTCCACCTGCCTATACATCGCATGACTAAAACCAGAAAGGCTTATTTCATATCCTCGCACCCACAAACTACGCCCCTCTGATTTTCACGTGATGTAACCAGTTAACTTTCCTGGGTGAGTTTCGTCGAGCACGAGATGCATCACGGATCGGAAAGATCGACGATGAGAAAATAACTAAATTGTAGCGTATCAAATAAAAAAAGTTAATATTGATGGTTCTTAATTGCCACGAAATAACACGGAAAGTTTCTTGGGTAAACCAGTTGAAAAATACAAATATAAATATATATATATATATATAGCTATGGTCGGAACGCCAGAAGACCATTTATATATATAATCGTTGGGTGAGGTGCGAACAGGCGAGAAGGCTATCGACGCATCGTTTTTCCTCAACGAGTGAAAATTCCATTCGCATATTTAGAGTCCGTAAATGCGCCAATTAGAAAGGAATCTGTCTGGCGTGGCGATCCGGCGTTGCTCCGCAGTAAGAAAATAAAACTGCTCGGTCCGGGTTATATCTCGAGGAGGGGGGAGGATCGGGTATGGGATGCAACGGAGCATCCGAGGGCTGTGTGTGTGCAGTTGTGTGAGCAAAGCGCCGGGGAAGCATAGGAGAAACGAGGCATCGGCATCGGCACCTCTCACCGGCGCCGCAATCCTCGCGTGCCTTATCCGAAATTCCTATCTACCGCAGATAGGCGCTAGCCCTCTCGGGCGCGCGGCGTTCAATTCGAGTTCCCTCTTATCGATATCATCGCCGCTTTTCGTCGCGGTGTCACAACCAACGTGGACATCTCACCGCGATACACGCCATCGCGCACCGTGGAGTAGGGAGCTTTATCAAATTTAGCCAGCCATTAAACCTCGCGAATTCTCATTGAAAAAAAACGCATTCCCCTTTTTTTATTTCACAGTTCGTTTTCTGTTAGTTACTTCACAAAGTATCTCAAAGATATCTTGTGAAAGAGATTACCGAAAATACTTCACTATCGGTCCTGAAATACGATTTTCAAACCGGATGTGACGTATTTCCGCTGTAACGTTAGTTCCGGTCGAAAAGTGAAATTCTTAAACCGGAAGTGATGTGTTTCCAGTATGACATCACTTCCCGTCGAAAAATAAGATTTTCAAGCTGGAAGTGACGGATTTCCGGTATGATGTCACTTCCGGTAAAAAACCGGTATTGCCAAACCCTAAGTGACGTATTTCAGCTATGACGTCACTTCCGGTTGAAGAATGATATTTTCGAACCGGAAGTGAGGTATTTTGGTACTACATCACTTCCGATCGAAAAATTAGTTTTTCAGACCGGAAGTGACGTATTTACCGTAAATCTTTTAAAATCCAAATTTCAGGCTTCTAAATTCCATAATCAACTGGGCATGAACTTTATTATTACGTGCACAGAGAAAAAAAATCAATTGAGTCAACAAAAAGTGCGCTTACGGGTGGCGAAACAAATGTTTGGTTGATCGAGAGGAATACCTCGTCGATCAAACTGACAGGCCGTCGAATCATATGTTTCTTTACTTACCACGACAATTATTTCGTTCGATCAACCAAACATTTATTTCGCCACCCGTAAGCGCTCATTTTGTTGACTCGATTGACTTTTTTTCTCAGTGTGGATAAAACATTTTTATCGGACCTTTTGTACCGTCCTTATCAAAATTTCTGACTTGGAACAAAATTGGCTTCAATCAGATTTGATCTGTGAAATTTTGGTAATTAACTATTCTCTCATTTTTTTCCGACAATGAAATTGTCGACACGCGTCGTCTGAACAGGACACCGTGACAGGAAGCAGATCAGGGGATGATCCGACGATGCGAATCGTCCGATAGAACTGGACTACATGACTGTGGTGCTCAGACGTGCGCGTGCCCAGTGCCATGCGGCTATTTGTACGGCGGTCGGAAGACGGAGAAGCCACGCGTGTTAAACCGTCGTAGATCATTCTTGTCCGTGCTACTGTGTGTCCAAAGCGACGTGGCTTCGGTCTGGACAGCCTAACATATGGATCGTCCCGAGGGTTCTAAATCTCAATGGTATAAGTGCCATACAACAGCAGGTTGCTTGACGAGAGAGCCGGAAACCGAGAATCGCCGAAAGCAGTCGCGTACTCGCGGGGCTCAGCAAAACCAGGCGCTCACATCCAGCGTGATAAAATAGATATTAACGCGCCAATCAGCGCTCTGTTGCACCCAGAAAAATAATTTATTTGACGGCCACCGTTTATTTGGTTTAAGTGAAATATTTATTTGATTAAAATAAATATTTATTTAAATTAAGTAAACAGTTACTTAAATGAAATTAATATTTCATTTAAGTAACTGTTTAAGTAACTGTATTACTTAATGAAAGAAATATTTCATTTAAGTAACATTTAAGAAGACGCCGCCTAAGTTTGAGAGAAATAAAAGAGAATTACAAACACTTCTCGATCGGATAAGAATCTGAAAAAAATCAAGCATATGGAAGATGCTGATAAGATTGTTCGTCCATAATAATCATCCCAAAATGTTATTCGTTTCCTTTATGTTAAAATTTGTTTAAAATATACGTATTCAGAAAAATGAACAAATCTTTTTCGAAATTAAAAAACAAAATTGGTTGCCGGGTAATTTGTTGCACAATTTTTTTTTCAGTAATTTGTTATGAACATTCTCAAATTATTATTATGCACAAACAATCTTTTCAGCGCTTTTTCTATGCTAGAATTTTCTCAGATTTTTTCTCATCGAGAAGTGTTTGTATCTTTGTCTTTTTTCTCTCGAACTTAGGCGGCGTCAGTCATTGTGCTTAAACCAAATAAACGGTGGCCGTGAGATCAATTATTTTTCTGGTTGTGCTTCGCGCTGCGAACCTCCTTCTTAGTCCGTGAGATTTCAGGAAACTCCGGTTTCACATAATCGCCAAACTACTTTACGTTCAGCGCTGATAATAAAGTAAATTATTTAATCATTATTATTGTTATTATTTAAAATGTAATGCGCTTCCGTTGATTCATTATTCGAGAGCGCTAAATCAACTCGGGAATAGATCGGAATTTTCAACTACCCCGAGTTGACCCAGCCAAATCGAGTAGTGGAGCGCGAGGGAAAGATAAGATTGGAGTAGCAAAGGAAGAGCCGGGGCTTGGGACGAAATTACTCGACGTCCTCCCCCCCCCCCCCCACCCGCTTATGTTTCTTTTTCTTACACTCGCAGCCGGGCTCGGGTCCAGAGAAAATGACGGAGAGGCAGTCAAGGTGTGAGGGAGGGCGGATGGGTGGAAGAGTCCTTAAAACCCAAAGTATAAAAGTTCGCAGAGAGCGTTCGGTACGATGAAGGGAAAGAGGAGGGGGGGGGGGTGAAGGGTACGAAGAAAACCCGTGAATGTGGCCAAGTTTTCGTCGCGTTCCCGTTGCCGGGTGGAATACGTCCCGACAGTTTTCTCGATCGAGTTGAGCGGGCTCGGCGTACGAATGTTCAAATTAAACCATCGATCCGAGAGAAGAGACTGTCGCGCACGAGAAACATTATGCTCCTGCGAGGGGAACGGGAAGGAAAGGGGGGGGGAAGTATTTTCAACGCCTTTCCCCAGTTCTTCCATTTTTTATATCTTTTTTTCATCTTCTTTTTCCTCTTTCTCGAGGATTGATCATAATAGCGCGCTCAAACATCGTTCGATAGTATAAAACACGGAGGAAACCCCCGAGCGGAGCTCGTTTTTCTATGTGAATTTTCATCGCCTAGTTCGAATTCGTATCCCTGTCTCGCTTTCTCTCCCCCACTCCGCTCTTTCGTAATGGTGCAACTATTCGGAAGAATGTATATATACATGTATATTTTTCAACGAGTGAGAAGCGACGAAAGAATAAACGAGTGGGGCGAATCTTCCAAGAAAAGATAACGATAAATTACACGAAGCAGTGTGGAGGGGGGACGAGGAGCGACGAACGGCCGTGGAGGATATGGCCGCGCTGCGGGTTTAACGGGAAAATGCAGAGAGGATGACGTTTAGTAGGATATACTCGAGCTTTCGACCCGAATCGCGAGCAACCGCGCCCCCCCATGAACCCATTTCACCGAGGGTATATTCGTACGAGGAGGGCGAGACGGCGACGGGCTTTGATAACCAACCATCCCAGGTTGCATGCCTCGAAGTGCTACACCCAGCCCAAACACACCCCCCCCCCTTGCCGGCCTTTATCATAAATTTTAAGTCCCGGTTAACCGTCCTCTAACCCTCTCGACCAAACGCCCACTGCGCTCGCTATTTGCCGGTTATTCTTCTTGCTGCTTCGTTTTCTCTACAGTTTCGGGCATCCCAAAGCCGAAAGACCATAAACACTTGGCTATCCTTCTGGGTGGTCAAAAGTCACTTGGGTCTGAATTAACTCACGAGTCTGTAAATCAGGAACTGTTGACGCAGTTTCCAATTGTGCAGCCGGAGTTGTTTCTGCATGTACGAAATAAACACATCTATCTGTCTATCTATCTATACCCAGAACGAAGTTTATGGCGATCAAAGAAAATTTATTAAGGGCGAAGAAAAACGTTTATTTGCCTCATAATCTAATAGAGCGTTTAGTAATTTGTAATGTATTTATTTGGTTGAGATTATTATTCTTATTATTTGATAATGTTTAATTGGATCTAATATACAGATATTTACGTAAAATAATTTTTTTTTGTTTATTTCGAGAAATACCTACTTTCGATCGTATGGGAATAATGTCATATATGGATGATGCAGAAACCAACTTTTTGATGAATAAGTCATTTTTACTATCAACGACGTATCAACACGCAATGTTTTATTATTGAATAAGCATACAGATCCGTTGTCGACACACGATTTCACTGATCAAGTCACACATTAGTTATACTCATAAGAAAACCAACCTCAAAGTTCGTTCTTCGACGACAAATTCCACAACCACAATTCGATCGAGGTACTGAGCTTGAAGTGAACAAAGTTTCATAAAAACAGAAAACCAATGCGTTACCTCTCTATTACAATGTGGCGGTTCCCCATAAAGAATGACTATGGTTTTTTACTATCGGCGAGAGATGTTTTCATACGACTGACGCGTCGACGACTCTGTAATGCGCACTATCGGACAATAGCCGCGTTTGTCTTAACGTCAAATATATTATTTTTTTCTGGCGCGAATAAACATTTATTTTAAAAGGCAAATGTTTGAATACATTTTTTTTGCTTACACCAAAGAATAGCCGTCATTTGAAACTAACAAGGATTTCATTAATGCAAGTAAATTTTTATTTTATCTTAATAAACGCAATTTGAAGATAGAAATTTATTTGATTAAAAAAATCTTTTACTGGATGTAGCTACCTACTTAAGATTTTATGATTTTGGTGATTTAATCGTAGACCACGGCACACAAAATCGTGGGATTATAATTTATTTTTAATGCGTTATTTTATTTTTTATACCGTTAATTGTTATTTTTGGCAAAAACATTTTGATTAGTTTTATTTATTATTCTTAAATTCTTCGATCCTCGCAAACCTTATTACCTAATTTTGTATTGAAATTCGTACAGGAAGAGTTGTAATGTTCTTCTGGATAATCAGTCGCGTAGCAAATCAACTTATTTATCTCTCTTCGCGCCCACTTTGTCACTCATCTTTTGGTCTGTACCAGCTGTATATCTGGCAAAGTCTGGAAAGCCCCTCGCCAGTTTGCACCCTCTTTAATTCTCGTTTTCACCCCGCGCGACTCGGCTTTCGTCTGGTGAGAGTAGACGCAGGGGAGTTGAGAGGACTCCGTAGACTTAAGCAACGTACCGGAGAGTTGACGGGCAAGCTTATACCCACCTTTAATTAGCGGGTCGACCGAACTTTTTGGACGGATAGATAAGAATATATTTACTGCCAGTCTCGCTGTCCCGGCGAATATACGCCTATATATATATATATATATATATATATATATATATATACGAGAGAAAATTCTCCTCTCCCTGAGTTCGTATCTTATCCTGTTCGCCCAGTGAGCTCGCACCGAGGTGCGGCTTGACTGGGAAAAAAAGGAAAAAAAACTACACGCACTCAAATCCCTCGTGTATTTGCAGCAGCGGAGACGAGTCGCTAAAAAGATTTCTTCGAGATATATAGATACCCCGCAACGAGGTATTCGATAGTGCTTTCGGTTTCCAAAAGAAAAAGTAAAAAAGATTGGAGCGAAACCCGGCTCCGTTCGGTTTAACCCATCGAAATACTAACTCCGGGGTATCTCCGAGGCGTTATTTGTGAGCCCGCCGCTAATTGATAACGCCCCGGCGATTAGCTGTGCTCAGGCCAATTTAGGTTGCGAAGATGCAAAGATTGCAAAGCTCACCGTATATCCCGCAGCGCCTCGAGGCTGCAAGAAAATTGCCCGGTACTCTCCCCCTCGTCCCCGCCGCACCGTGAACCAATGGCAAAAATTTACTGGCCCACGGCACGAAGCCTCGCCGCCGTCCTCCGAGGTTTTCACCGCGTTTTACAGGCTCGAGAGACTGCAAAGCGTGCGAACGTGGCGGAACGAAAGGAAATTAAAAAAGTAAAAAAAATATTTGAAAAAACAACGAGAAGAAAAAAAATAGCACAGATCAAAAGCTAAGAGCACACGAGGGGTGAAACGCTCTCGACGAAATCCGGAGGTCCCACGGCGAAACGAATTGATCGAGTGGGCTCTTTTTCTACTGGCTCCGATACCTCGATCCATCTCCCGTACTCCTGGCACCCTTCATGTCGAATATATGCTTTTCTACGTCAGTTTCACTACCCCGAAAGGTTTATTGACGTTTAAATATTTATACGGTTTTGTCCCCAAGCTTGAAATCTCGCGAGAGTCATTCAACAATTTTTACTCTGTCACGGCGAGGGACAATTACAATTGTTTTGGTGGGAGATTGTATCGACGTCCTAGCATGCGGGGTAAGTTTAGTTTCTGAATAACAAAATAAAAATAAAAAATAAAAAAACACTGGAGACATCAAAAACAGCAAAATCTGGGGCCCTCAGTGAAACGCATAATTCCCGTCTTTTCGTCCTAGCAGGCAGTCGGGCGTTAATAAGGCGTTGCATTAACCGCGGAAAAATACTGTCATTCGTATACCCAGAAAAATAATTTATGTGATGGGTACCTTGCAAATAAATATTTATTCGAATTGAACAAATATGCATTTAAATTGAACAAATATGTATTTAAATGAAACACATATGTATTTTAATTAAACGAATATGTATTTAAATTAAATAAATATTTATTTGTAGATCGCCCGTTGAATAAATTATTTTTCTGGCTGTAGGGGAGAGCGGGGGAAAACGGCACACCGGGGCAAAACGGGATAATGACACAAAACGCAATTCTCCAATAACTTTTGGATGATGACGATGGTGGTACGTGGGGCAGAACGGGTTTGAAAATCCGCATGTATCGTTTTGTAAAATTGTGTTTTGCCCTCACGGTCCCGTTTTGCCCTGCTGCGCCATTTTGCCCCGATCTCCCCTACCCACGACGAGCACAAGATGACTACGCCTATAATGTGTTGATCTTGCATCGTGCTAATTTAGAATCACCCAGTTTCAATGAATCAATCCTACTGATCTCGCTAACCGGTCGATACAGCATTTCTATTACAAACAAAAAAAATAAAAATAAGAACAAGAAAAAGTTACCTTTCTCCATCCTCGATCCGATAAAGAGTCAACAGTCTTCGATACTTAAACTCGAGCATTGTAAAGCAAATTGAAGAGCTATTTCGAATTAAAGTATGTACGTTTGTGGTCCGAATCCCGATTCGACGCACGTTTCCTGAAGTCTCTGTGGCTTATTGGGATCCGCGAGGTAAGTTTCTTACGGTCGAACGCTCTCGTTCTCTCGCTCTGTCTCTCTGACTATCTTCGAAAACTTCTTGAATCGCTGGAGGGCTTCCAGGCTTCTAGTAGAGCAAGCTATTCGCTCCCTCATCCCTTTCACCTCTGTACCAGAAACTCTATTCCTCGAGTTGCCCTAACTTCGAAGTTAACGCGGTACGATTCACACCAGCGGGGTGCAGACGCTGGTAATGCGACCAGCAGCGCACTCCACCATATCCATCGAACCCCCCGTCCCCCCATTCTATACACATACTTTCTCAGCAACACTTGAATTCTACAAGCTTCGCTAGAATACCGCCAGATAGGTAGAAGTATTGCTGTAGGTACAGTACTCTAAATGTAGGACATCGATTGGCGCGAACTTTTTAACCCAGAAACCAGACATTGAGTTTTCATCGAAAGCTCCACACCTCGTTCGTTTTTGTCAGCCAATTCACGTGACCGAAGGAAAAGGTTCAATCGAATCCCTCTGACAGTCGAGCAGTCAAGTAAATCACATCGGGCCATCCAGGTAGGGTTTGCTGTTGGCTGTTGAGTCTCAGCGATGGCACGGGATTGCGCCAAGCCTGGGAGTCCGGCCAGTTTCGTGCCACACCTCATCCACACGTCTCGTGCCAGTTTACAGTCAAGTAACCTGGCGTATCGCATCGGGCCAGGTAGGGTTTGGTCCGGTTGGCTGTTGAGTCTCAACACTGGCACGGGATTGCGCCAAGCCTGGGAGTCCGGCCAGTCTCGTGCCACACCTCATCCACATCTCATTCGTTTTTGTCAGCCAATTCACGTGACCGAAGGAAAAGGTTCAATCGAATCCCTCTGACAGTCGAGCAGTCAAGTAAATCTGCGCACCCCATCGGGCC
>JAPYZC010007990.1:0-18271 GCA_030522665.1 Ichneumoninae sp. A BG-2022a
AAAATTGCATTAAATTCAAAAAATTCAAAATGACATAAAATTTAAACAGTTCGATCGATTTTCTTGAAATTTTAATGGGTTCCTCTGGTGATCAGATTCTATCTGTATACCCGTTTTTAGCCCGACAGCTAAAAAATTGCGAGCCCTACAGTGTGCACAGACATTTTCGAAGAAATTAAAAATGGCGTACAAAAAAAAACAAGTGAAAATTTTTGGACGAAATTTGGCAGAAACATTGACTATTAACCACACAAGCTGTGTGCAAAATTTCAGCCTCATCGGTGGAGGCGTTCCCGAGATATAGCCATTTGAATTTTTCGCGTCTGATTCACACACACACACACACACATGCACATGATAATTGCCAATCAGAAAAACGCTATTCGTAGATATCACTCGGTCAAACGCATATCACAGAGTACGATCGAACAGGAGAGAAATTGAAAGAGAAAGATCGGGGATCGGATGAGATGAAATTTGCGCCCCGTCGGCCGATCCCCGTGCCGTTCGCTCGTGCCGTTCTCTCCATTATCCCGCTCATCCTAATAATCTGAATGAGATTCATCGGTTCTCGGTTGTTAATGATTTACGTTCACGGAGGTAGAGCCAAGCTGGGATCTAACTTTAGGATAATTTTGATGTCTGGCTCTAGCGGGAGTTGTTATAATCACGTTAATACCATAGACGAATCCTGCGACTTCCACGCCTCTCGCCTATTACTATAGCTTCGGAGCATCTAATATATTCGAGCTTTCACATTTCATCGGAAACGACGAATCTTCTCGATTCCTCGGAGTCGAATAATCTTGGAGCACATGAACTGATACCCAAATCGGTTGGTAAGGACAGTCACGCCAGGCTGTTGCACATGAGCGATCTAATTGATTCATGGACACCCTGTCTAGCCCGTTAAAGGTCGAGATTTATCAGTGGAAAAAATTATTTTATGCATTCTCGCAGGAATTATGGAACATAAGTTCTCTATCTTCTAACTTTCTCACTCACTTAGCAGGTAAAGAAATAATCGTTCGGTAGAATATTTCACACAATGTTTAACATCGATCGAAAATATCGATGTGTAAATCAAAGTAGTAGCGACTACGGGTAGTGAAAAGAATATTTTGTAGGTCGAAAGGAGTTGATAGATCTAATATAGTCAGTTGAATTTAATGTTTCTGTTCAATGACGGTTAATAAGTCTGCATTTACGATCCGCTATTTATGTTACCTGCAAAAGGTTTGAATGAGAACGTTCGTCAACGACCGAGGACTTTTTTTTATTTTTTATTTGTGGTGTGAAAATCGTAGTGAGCTGCGAAGATGTAAAAGCGATACCAATTATCTGTTTTGTTTCGTGTACATATCTCACCTGGTCCGTGTTATGTGAGCGAAATACAATTTTCGGACCTTATGGGCTTGCTAGCCACTGTGTATCATATCCGACAGGGTTGTCGTTGACGGGGGCATCCACGGGCGTAGGATCGAACGAGGTAAATACAATTATATTTGTGAAATACGGACATCGAGTGCGGTACTATGCAAGTGTGGGCATGGTATACGTTCGCCAGGATAATTCATTTAACGGCTGTGTGGAATATAATGAACTAATATAATGCGCTGGACGATACGATAGATCAAGCTAGATTTACATGCAAAAGTATACTGTCGTCACCGTACGCACAATACAAAAAATGTGCTAAATTTTTTTTTTTTCATTTGTTATTATTTAACGTCGCATCAACTACAATGGTTATTAGCGACGGAACCTACTATTTTTCCTTTAGTGGTAACCGTACCACTTTGACGGTTTCTCAATATGAGTGAACATTAACTGAACTTTTGGATGTCAGTAACAGTCGGTCTTTTAGGTTTGCTTCACGGCGCCGGAGCTACGTCACGTCGATTATTGGCTGTAAACATTGGACGCCTACTGACATATATATCGGCAATCACACGATAGATGCCAGGAGCTACGTCGCGTCACAATATTTTTCTGCCAGCAAGACTGCGGCACCGGGATTTGAACCCGAGACCTCCCGATACTTTGTTCTCGAGGCTAGTACTCTACTCACGAGACCAAAGTGATCGGTTTTGCTGAAAATTATAATCTGTTTTAGGTGTTGGAAACAAAAATTTGCCAAATATCGTACAAAATATACGTTTTCAAAAAAAGATTTATTATTGTTATTATTATTATTATTATTATTATTATTATTATTATTATTATACCTCGAGACGACAATTGAATGTCGAGAGACATTTTTGATCGATTTATTGAATGAATTGAACGTGTCCATCGTGGACTAGCGGTGGTGGAGGTTTGCGGTTCAACTACCCGCGTCTAAAATTGAGGATCGATTTGGAGAGGGTTTAAATTTAACCGTTTGCTACCTTGTACATTCCATCAGACGCCAAGACACACCGGCGGCTTTTCTTAATTTGAGAATATATTCTTCTTTAATTTTCTCGGGCTACATTTCTCTTCCTTACGCGTCTCTTTCACCTCTACACTTTGAGAAGACAATACAATATCACCAGGGTCTTCATCCAGAGATTGAAAGGTTGTTATTATTATAGCCTCTAATTTTTGACAACTGTGATGGTAAAGGAATGCGTATTAAATATGTCCTGCATTGACTATAATACCTTCCCAAAAATCATCGAATGACAGTTCTAAAACCAAGTTCTAAAACGATTGTTGCGCTATGCGGCCAGTTAACTCGAGGATTATTAAGCCGGAAATTCCGATAAATTTTTTAGTAGTTTGCGGTCGTGCGAAACTACCGCAATCCTCCAATAAGGCGTCCGTAACCCCGCCGTTCTATGTAAGGGGTTGCTCGTTAAACCTCTGCCAGTCTTATTTAACTAGGATCCTGGCTGCATTTATCATTTAAATCGGTGATTCCATAGGTTAATCGCATTAATTGATAAGAATATGAAAAAAAAAAAAAAAAAAAAAAAAAAAAAAAGATAATACTGAAAAGCCCGGGAGAATTTCTCGCTTCTTGGGTGGCCATTGAACGAGATAGTTATGATGTTCTCGTCAGTGGTATATAAAGTTGGCGAGACTCTGTATAGGGGGTGGGTCCTTTGTCGAGTTTCCGCGGACGATGCGGGAGGGTTTCGCGCCCACGCAGCGGCGCTTCTTCGCATCTTCATTCGTGATTCGTTCGTTGCCGACTCCCTCCGCATTCTGGCATGGCGTCTGCTCGATAAAACTCATCCTCCACCTCAGCTTCATTGTAACCCTCTTCCCTCGCTGCTTTTGTACCCTACCCACCCTATCCAGTCCTCTTCCATCCACCAATCTACGTTCTCCAACTCCTCATCCTACGAGTTATCTCTACAGATAGACCATTCCGGCAACATTCCTCTCTCACAGGAGTCTCACTCTTTTATTATCCTTCGATTCGTACTTTGGACATGGGGCATGGGACAGGAGAATCGTAACAAATTATTCCAGAATCCAACGTTTATTCTTTTTTGTTGTTTTGTGTAAACACCCTAAACAGCTAAAAAATAATTTCATATTGCTATAGCCAATTTTGAGAAAAGTTGCGATTTTTCTTGTACTTAAATAAAAGCTATGTTTCGTTTTTTCATCATATCGTTAGATTTATAAAAAATATCCTCAAGTTACAATCGAAGCTTCATACCATATGTTATCCCATAAATCAGTAGTCGATGGTACCTACCGAAATAGACAGAATAATGGTTCAATCGGTATTGTATGTTGGCGCCGGGAACTTGTCGATTATGCAGAGTGAGCGAGCGGTTCGTAGGTTGTGGAAGGGGATGTTAATGGAATTGTAATTCGTGTAGGAAATAACCAGGCACTGAAGATAGAGACAGATAGATTGAGTCACGATACCCGTGTATTACTGTGCGGCAAGGCAACGTGTGTCGGGCCACGCGTCAATGGGAGACTCGACGGAGGCTGCTCACCACCAGTTCCAGTTCGTATTATACTGGTGTCTGGTTTACGTTGCGCCCCTTTGCCCTACAGGGGGTCAAGGGGTCGTGACCACTGATCGGATGCTTTATTACATTCGTATTGGATAAGTTACAAGAAACGAGTGGTGTTGGAGATGTGATGGCACACATATCCAATTAAGGAAGAGTGTGGCTTGTCCATCGATTCCCAGGACACTACAATACAAAATTCCGATGATAACACCGGCGTAGGATTATGGCAAATAAATATATTCGATCTTTTAATAAACCATCGCCACGACTATTTATCCAGAATTTATTTGAGTAATTACTAACTAGCGAAGAGCGGAGCAAAACGGATTAGCGTTAGTAATTCGGCGCGGGAGGTAAAACAAAAAAGTCTCATGGATATTTTTAAGATGTTCAAATTTCATAAAGCGGTAGATTCAATTACATTCGCAAAAAGTGTGACTATTCCTCGAGTATACCATATAGTAAACGATCTTGAAAGAAAATCCAATGCGCTCCCCTCTAGCTCGTGGATGAACATACACACGTACCAGAAAGATAGTAAGTAAAATCAACGACGTTTCCTTTTTCTTCCCCCCGCCGCCCCGCTCTTTCTTTATCTCCAGGGCCGCTTTTCTCGAGCGCGAAGGTTTCATAAGGGGATGGGTCGTGACGTTGCTTCAGCAAGAGAACAAAAAAACAAAAAATGCGTACGCCGTGACAGAGAACAAGTCCGAGAAGGAGAGAAAAAACGTAGGAAAAAGCAGGGGAAGACCGAAGAAGAAGAAGAAGAAGAAGAAGAACATGACCGAGAGACAATGAGAAAAATACACGAATCCAGAGATTCAGCGAAAGAGCGAGCGACTGAAAGAAATTGAGGATTCTCCTCCTTGGTGGCTCTTTTCCTCTCGCTCTCGGCATCGTTGAAAAGGGAAGCCGTGACGGGACTGGATGAAGGGGGGAGAAGAGAGAGAGAGAGAGAGAGAGAGAGAGAGAGGGTTCGAGGGTTGCTCGACTCTGGCAGGGTGCGGCTTCGCTGCGAGTGGGACACGAAAATGGGGAAAACATTCAGGTCGTACTCGCTAGCTCTACCGCTACTGCTACTGCACTGCTGTTGCTGCTGCTGCTGCTGCTGCTGCTGCTGCTGCTGCTGCCGCCGTCGCCGCCGTTGCCGCTACTCTTGCTCTGCCTCTCGTTCCTCGGTGCGCCCTCCGTTCGTTGGCAGATACACAAGGGGCCCGTGCGCTAGCTAGTGTGCCCCGGTAATTGCGCGAGCTGCATGTAGATCCACTTACAGTGATTAAAAACTGTCCTGCCGAGCATATACTGCTATTGCCGGCTATTCCCTCGAAAAGTATCTCTTCCCTAGGGTCTGGCAACTATGCGCGGGTTTAATAGTATTTACGCATACGTACATTGTCCCCCCCCCCCCCCCCCACCTTTCCCTCCGGGCGAACTTTTTCTTCGGTGCCTCGGAATGCCGAAAAATGTGGCACGAAAGTAAGACGTGAGTTTAGTGTGCATGTAGACAAATAAATCGATAGAAGATGGGAATAATAGTGATTTCTCGCATAGGACCTTGTAGCAATTTCTTTAGAGCCATCACTACAGAATCCCCCCCCGCCGATAGCTACGAACAACCCCCGAAAATTTATCTTCTTAATTGAATTGCACGAGTCCACTAGTCGTCGCAATTCGCCCTTACTTTCTCTTTGTCTTCGATCGTGTCTCTTCCTTTTAATTAGCTCTTTTTGGAACACAACTTTGCCAGATGAAACTCCCAAACCAGCCGAATTATTCGTTTACTCAGGGCCACTTGGCACTTATCGTTATCGAAAATTCCTCGAAGAATAAAAATCACGAAAGCTCGGAAATTACTTCTAAGCCGATAAATACAAACGCCGGACCCTTCTAGGAAGACAATTTTCCCAGCGGAAGGATTCACCGGGGGATAAATCGAATCGTTGATAAGAAACGAATGAGGATCAACTAGAAATCAAGAAACACAATCGAACCTGGCATTTCGCCCGAAGGCCCAGCGGATTTTTCCGTTGCAACCCCATCTCGGGAAAAGCTATCCGCCTGGCATACCAATGCGGAGGAAAACAAAGGAATGAAAGGGAAAAAATAGACTTTGGATGAGAGTTTGGTGGAGAAGGATAAAATAAAGAAGGCAACGTGCATCAGGGCGTAAGTGAGCGGTCCACGCTCTTTGCGGGGATCACAGATGTTGCGGGGTTTGCTTTGTTTGGCTCCAACGGTGCCACTGTACGCAGGGACGCGTACTCTTAATATACCAGTGCCATTGTTGCATGTGTGTGTTTATATTGTATTGAGTATTGCGATTCTCTAACTGGGTGGGCTGTTTTTCCGGTAGACAATAGTCCGTTTGGACCCTTTCCCCATACGAGGCAAAGGTCAACGGGTGCCAAGCTCTGAGGATCGAAACCTGCTTATCAAGGGTCGCCCCGCTGGTTATGACGCTTTCAGTGGTGTGTGTACCGTGTACAAATTCACCAGTTTGCTGCACTTTTTTTCTACAAACATTGAAGCGGGCGGGTCAGTTTAACCATCGTATCGTCCTTCGACGGCTTAGGGAGAGAGAGAGCGTCGATTAAATATTTATTCGGCGGCGAAGGGGACATCTGTCAGGGGGCATCCAACGTCACTGCGACACGTCGGCAATGCTCCTTCTTGTTACATTTTATTTAGCCGAGTATATTTGTTCAACATTAACGCCCAAACGTTTTCCTCATCGCGCGTCGCACCGCAGTCTCTATCTACACATTCTGTCTATATATCCCTTTCGCTCTCGTTAGCTTCGGCACCAAGCCGACATTGTGCAAACACGGTCAAATGTCCTATCGGATGGTTTGGCAGCGAGCCAAGCAGAGAGAGAATATTAGTATCGTTATTGGTCTGTTTCATCGAGGATAATAATAAGTCTGTGGATTCCTGATGGAAGCTCTAGGTATTGTGCCGAGGCATATGTTCCTCGGCACAAAATCCTCATTTTCTCCTTAGCTACCAAGTATGTTTATGAGCCAAACGTAAGAAAAAGACAAACTTTTTTTTTCCGCTCCGAGCTTTGGTTCCGAAATGGTATTCGTTCGATTCAGACAGGGAATAGAGTATCTGAGAGAGCGCAGCTCTTAAAAATTAAATATTCCTGTTTGCCGTTCATAAATGGCAATCACGTCCGTCATGACGTTTTCGCCGCTACCCTTCGACACTCGTCGAATATTGCCAAATAATTATATGGAAAATAACACACGATTCCCTTGTTAAGAAATAATTTGCGTCAAAGCGACAAAGTCATATAAAGTCGTATAAATAACCCTTCCGGTATTGTTGCGAACATTCCGGTATAAAAGCCAAAAAGCCAGGCAGAATAAGAGACAGGAGCTCAGCTCGTGGGCTCGTTGAACAGCATGTTCAAACATACCTCGTTTTTGGTGTTGGCTACTGTGCTACATCTCTCTCGACTGTAGGTACGTACGGCGGCGGGTAGCGGCGGCTGGAGTCCTGGCCGCCGCCAGGACTCCAGCCGCCGCTACCGCTGCACGCCTCTTCCGTCCCGGACAAACGCGCCCGAGCAAATAAATCCGCTACTTTAACATGCAGGTCACCAACGGTACAGTTTGTTTTATTCGTTAAATATTTCATTTGCCCCCAAACTAGAGCCAATTACGAGCTAGCGTTCGGGCGGGGCGTTCGTTTTCATTCGTATACGCTTTGGGAGGGTTGACATGGGTCCTCGGCACTTTTCCACTGACGAGCTTCCGCTTCGATCGAAAAGCGTACCTATATAGTGAATCGTACAGAAGAACGGCAATAAACGATTTAGAAATCGATAGATAGACAGACGGATAGATTCCCGAGAAGTTATCAACCTGCTAACGCACGTCGGCACGTGTCGCGAACTGTTCCCGAGCGTGCCAGAGTTTTCACAGGGATTATCATATTATACATTGCTCGATGATATCATTCTTGTAAGCTCGATGTGCAGATGAGTAAAGTTACCAACTTTCCAAGAGTGCAGACCTACGATTGATTCATTCATTCAAGTACATTGTCATCCATGTGAGATGAGACATTTTTGTTTAATTCACGAAGGATTTGTGAAAAGAGTGGATTTTCTCCTGGGATTCCCTCATCATACCCTGACCTCCCAATTATTACCAAATATATACATTATAGTTACGCTTTTTTTTCGATTTTTTTTTTTTTTTTTTTCGCAGGTATGGTTCCAGAACAGGCGAGCGAAATTTCGTAAGCAGGAGCGTCTCGCCCAGCAAAAATCGAGCGGCCAGCAGAGCGGAGGTGTCGGAGTGGACAGTGGAGCCTCGAGTCCGGTTTCCGTTAATGTCAAAGCCGAGGGACGTTCGCCGAGGAGCCCCGCGACCCCCCCCGGTGGATCGAACAATCATCTGTCGAACACGGAGGCTAAACCTATGTCGAATCCTAATCTATTGAACGTAAAGCTGAGTGGCGAAGGCCACCACGAGGGAAGTTCGCCGAATGGACGTGGCGGATGGGGCTCCTGCAGCCCAAGACCTTTCTCCACTACTCTACCACCTTATTTGCTCGATCCATTGCCACTTAAGACCGCCAACTTGTATTAATCGACGGGAACTCGTGGATACACTTTTTCGCCGATTGATCGGTTAAAATGGAAGGAAAAAATACTCCCAACAGTTGGAGAATTTTTGTACATAGAACACGGGATGTACTCGTCACTCGGAAGAATCTTTCAGAGGAGAAAAAATATATTAAGAGGGCAACCTCCGTCCGTCGGCAAAATTTTCGAGCAATCATGGTGAGGTGCGACAAAAAAATAAAAATAAAAATAAAAAAAAGTAATCGAGAATGCGCGTTTGGTGCTCCCGCCGTTCCGGCTGTTCTCACAGCATGTCTACAGGGTGCGAGAGAATCGCAAACGCACGATCAACTATCGAATTTTAGTTGGGTAACGTATAGCGAAAAATGTCAGTGTATAACAGTGTTCGAGATAAAGGGACTTTTATCGAAAGCGCGCCGGCAACCTCTGTCTTCGCACTAATCGGATATAATATGTAAGCAAAAAAAAATGATTTACCAATCAATATATCATCATGTGTGACTGGAAAAACAAAGGAATGTACAGTTGTTGCTATGAAATATATGACATCAGTGTTTTACACAACAACAAAAATATAATTCTTCCGCGAATCACATCTATCCGCAAAGCTTTTATTTTATGAAAATGTTTTCAGAAAAATAATTTTTATAGACGAAAGAGCGATGCGTGTCGACTTTTCAAAAAGCATAATTATTCAATATAATCTATCTCAGTTGTGGTCGTCCCTAAATAATTATTCTTGTACACGAACTTTTCTCCCGTCGGAAGTCGTTTTGTCGATTCGGTGTTCTTGCCGCGTGTGCGTGTGCGTGTGCGTGTGCTTTTATACCCTGTATTATCTTAACAGTTAAATGTTTGTATTAATATTATTTAAAGTAAGATGCATCTTCATGTATGAGGCTGCTGTATTGCTGTACACAATCGTCCTTTTGCCATACAAATATATATATATATATATATATTTTCCTGTAGTAGCAAAACGGGGTTTTTGGGCAAAACCCCATTTTCCAATAATTTTTGGATGCCCGAATTCGCCCTATCGGATACATCAGGCTTTTCTGCCCAGTTTTGCCACCTTGCCCGATCCAAAAATTATTGGAAAATTTAGTTTTAGCAGCCTCGTAGTGAATCCTCATGAGCTTGGAATTTCAAGAAATCCTCGCACTTGGCGTTCTTCGATAATTAGCGAATACCTCTCGGATAATTCGAAACACGCAAAAGAGAAGGTCCATAAATCTTGTTCCTGGAAAGTGCATGAGAGTGTCCTCAAGTTCGCAGGTCATGAGGATAAAAAAGCGAAAGACTCACAACGGCGCTGGGACTTGGGCGCCAGGACGTGACTCCATCCCGAACTCGATTTTTTTCACCGAAACCGACGTTATTGTGACATCAATTGTCATTAAAAAAAAAAAAAAAATTACTCTTCGTCACCATCATTATGATGGACGGATCGTTCGTTGTGTTTTGTTTTTGTCTCCCATTTTCAATGGAAGTTTCATGTTTAACATCTACTATAGCGTGCGCTCAGAGTTCGGTTTTTTAAAAATGTGCATAATGAATTAATGAGCTCTCGTTTGTTTGATTGTTTTTTGTTTTCTAACTTTCTATGTATCGTTGGATCAATGCCAACGTATGTTTCGCGTTTCGTCTCGCTCGAAAATTTCTGTGGTGCAGCCGGTGCATAATTGTTCGTTATTTCTTTTTCTTTTTTTTTTCTTCATAGTTTTCTCTTTATATATATCTCTCGAAAGTTTGACGTGAAGCCCAAAATATAGTCGCGATTTAATGAGATTCTTTTAGTTTTTTTTTATTTTTATTTTTTTTATTATTTCTTTTAAGGCGAGGGATTAAAGGAATTTGGAAAATACTCAGCGATCTAGGCCATCGTGAGGGTACCCGCACCCATGCCGAACCCTACTCCTCGGGGTCCGAAGTTTCTACCGTAGCAGCCACGGCAGTAAATCTCACCATCCGGAGCGTCGTTTAAGTTCGTCGAGTCGAGAGAACGATGACAGGAGCCACAGCTGAAGCAACGTTTGTGCCATACTCTGTTCTTCGAGATCATTTGTTCGGCGGCATAAACAGGATAGCCGCAACGGGAGCATCCGTGTCCGTCGTTGCGCTTTGTGCCTAGTTCGGGCTTGGCGTCGATACTAGAGAAAGGGAAATAAGAAAAGTTTCAATTAAAGAATCGAAAAGTATTAATCGAAGAGTTGATAAGTTTGATTTTTCGGCACTGCAATTCACTTATTCATTTAAATGCTGCAATTTCATTCCTATTTTCATGTAAACATAAAAAATAATATTGTCAGTAAAACTATCCTATCCTATAGGATAATAAAAAAACATTCTTAAAATACAAAGATGCACTCTCTACGTTTTGGTGATGCAAAAAGAAATGATTTGCTCACCGGTAAGAATACACAAGTTAATTCGAAAATGTACAGATATTTAAAAAAAAAAAAAAAAACTCACTATGAGGGTGCGTGATCTCCATTCGTGGAGACCAATGTCGGAGTGTGTCCAAAGCCAAAGCCCTTCGGACCGAATAACTTTCCATAGCACGAACGGCAATGTATTTCCTTGTCGGGACCATCGCAGGCAAGCATTGAGTCCAAGGGTCTGTGACATTCGGCGCAATTGAAGCATTTCTTGTGCCACATTGTGCCTTTCGCGAGCTGTTGCTCGGCAGCGAATACCATGCCACCGCATCTAGGGCATCCCTGACCCTGTGGGGCCTTGATTGACGTGGTGTCAGGATTGAAGAACGGCCGGTTCGCCGAGATCTCGTCCTCACTGAACGGATCGTAGGATGGGACAAAATTAAATAAAAATCAACTTCAACTTCACATTCCGACAGGAAAACCATTTATTAACCCAATATGTTTAAATTAAAAACTCACGTTAAACCGTCCGTCTGGAGGAATCCAGAACCGCAAGCGAAACCGTAACCGTGAGGTCCCCATTTCTTGCCGTAGCAAGTTTTGCAATAGACATCCTTGTCGGGACCGTCGCAAGCGATTATCGAGTCGAGAGTTTTCGTACAATCCTTGCACTTGTAACACTTTCGGTGCCACTCGCGTCCCTTGCTCAGTACTTGTTCAGCAGCGAAGACTACACCTCCGCAACGAGGGCAACCCTTTCCGGCTGGTGCCATTATAGAAGCAGTATTGATAACGGTGGTACGTGGAGCAGCGTCCCTGTGTATCGATAATAATTCGTTTCATTCTTAAATTTACTCATAAATCTTGATAATTACTCCGCGGAGCTTAATAGGTTTTTTTTTTTTTTTTTTTTTTTTTTTTTTTTTTTTTTTTTTTTTTTTTTTTTTTTTTTTTTTTTTTTTTTTTTTTTTTTTTTTTTTTTTTTTTCGAAAAAAAAAATAATAATTATTGATCGTCAGATAAAGGAGCATGGACCGAGAGCCTCCAGCTGTGAAACTGCTACTATTCTTCGTCGTTTTCGTCTAGCTGCAAAAATAGTTTTGCCTAAAACAGTGTTGAGTCTACAATGAGACCCTAATTGGTTAGCCACACAAGAGTAATCGATTAAATCCAAACCGGAGGCTTTCGTCTATACTCCATTTCGGCATGCAAGCGTCGTTAGCATAGGCAGGCAGAAGGCAAAAAAAAATAAAATAAATAACGTGAACACGATCAGTCAGAAGTGTAGAGGGTCATAATCATCTTCAATTTTCATCACTATTACAAATCGAATGCAGAATTTTTTTCGCTCCTTCGTTTATCATCACGGTCAGCAAATTGACAAAGTCACGAGTATAGAGTGCATGTAATACATTTAAATACCGAAACGATATTACTAGTTATTCATAATATAAGAATAGAAGAATATAAGAATGGTAGTGCGAAGCGTTATGCCGCTCGGCGTCGGCCTAATAATCATGATGAATTGTTGTTTTTTTTTCTGATCTGAAGACATAGAGATAGAGATGTGGAAGATAATTGAAAACATCTGTTGAGAAGCGGTTACCGATGAATTAAATTTTTTTTTTCTCTGAGACTTCGGTACAGTCTATTTATGAAATTTCTTCATGAAATGGTGTTTCCACCCTAGCAAAAAAAATATCTTCATTAAATATCCGACGCCAATGGATGATGAAATTTCATATATAGATTTTCCGAAGTTACAGAGCGAGGAAAAAAAGAAGATAGTTGTTAAACTGTTAGATGCTTTTGTTAAGTTGCTAAGAGTTGAATTAAATATGACAGAGGGTTGTCTCGCGCGTACCCCTCATCTTCAATATCGCACTGGAGACCGATGTAAGCAACCCCGGCATGGCCAATGCCTCGCGGACCGAATCTCTTCGGATAGCAAGCTGTTAAGGCAGACAAGCGGCGTATCGTTTATATAAATAGCGGTTTGAGCACGAAGAAGCCGGAACAGGCTAGGGTATTGATATCGTGGGCCCTTGAGTTTTTTTTTTTCTTTTTTTTTTCTCTGTCCCTTCCTTTTGAGAAAAGTAAAAAAATCTGAGGCGAGGGCGAGAAGGATAGAAGAGAGAAGCGTAAGAGTTGTAACCACTAAGAGAATGAAGTATAGTTTATTAATTTTCAATTTTTCTTGATTCATTGGCAACACCCACCCGTTGGCGTAGCAGTCGCTCTGCAGGGCACCGCCACCCTGGCCGTAGCCATAGCCCTTTGGACCGAACTTCTTTCCGTAGCATACTGAAGAGAATACCCATTAGCGTGTTGTTACGGAAAAACACGATTTGCTCGATTGCAATTTACGCGGGCTTAAGTTGCGATACGATATTTTTATTCATTCGGGAAAAGTTAAACAATGTTATTTTTTAAATGAAAAAAAAGAAAAAAAAATGATACGAACGCATAGGAAAACATATAATCGTATCGCAACTTTTCGCCGGCTCACGAGAGGCTTAGAACCATCACGGAACTTTGCTCACCTTTGCAATAAATTTCCTTGTCCGGACCCTCGCAGCAGTTGACAGAGTCTAATCGCTTGGAGCAAGCCCCACATTTAAAGCATTCCTTGTGGAATGTCTGTACAGGTGGACGTCGTCGCGAAGACACAGAGAATGATGGACAAAGAAAAAAGAAGACAGAGAAAAGGTACTTGTTAGTCACCAGCGGATAAATTTTCAATTCAGGGCAACATGGTATAATAAAATCGGATCGATGATAGATTAATACAATACGGTTAACGATAATTATTTCTAAAAAATAATAATTCACTGATGTCGGGTTCAAAGGGGCGATGATAAACAGTTGCCTAGCATTATTGTTATCATTCGATGACGACACGTATATGTACTTGGATATCGGTATAAAAAAACGTTTTGGAAGTGTTTGGCAAGCAATTATAAAAAAAAAGTGTGTGTTTTTTTTTGTTTTTTGTTTTTTTTTTGTTTTAATAACGTGTACAGTGAATAAGAAGAAAAAAAAACTCAACGGGCAGATTGGTTTTTTGGTGGCGAAAGATACCTCGACAGTAAATATCGCTATCCGGACCATCGCAATGAAGCGTGGAGTCCAGGGTCCGCTGACAAACTTTGCACTTGAAGCATGCCTTATGGTAGCCCTAATCACAAGAATCAGCGGTGACGTGAAGGGCCTCCGTTACAAGACTAATAAATATCTATGCATGAATTCTCTTCTTTTATTCATTATCTAATTTAATTTGACTCTTGGGTTTCGCCATTTATTCTGTTTTTTTTTTTTTTTTTTTTTTTTTTTTTTTTTTTTTTTTTTTTTTTTTTTTTTCTTAGTTTTTTTATTTAAAATTTTTATCCCTTTTTCTTTTTGGTTTCCCAATTGGTTATTTATTAATTGTGACGATAATCGGACAAAGCCTCATGAAATAGACTATATTCTAATGATATCATAATATATAGACTAATGATCTTTACTCAGGTTAATCCTCGAATAATTAAGAGGTGTCTGATGAGTCTCCAGCCGGTTTTAGAATTATTTCGCGTGTCTGGTGCCGATCGACATTTTATATTTCGTTCTTCAATTGCCACTCGATTTATCAAGAATCTTACTACATACTTAATTGCGTATCAGTCGCGCTTGTCTACGATGCAATGAATTTGCTACAAGTTTTATCGACAATAGACCTCCCTGGCTATTCTTTAAATATATAGACCGCCAATAATTTTGTCAAAAAGAATATAAACATTGTCAACTTTTTATGCATAAAACGTTGTTATTACATTATGTAACGGTATATAAAAGCTCGGCTTAATATATACCGAACATTAATTTTATCTGCAACTGTTATATAAAAATTAATCTATCGGATTATGCACAAATTATTACTATACTTTGTTTAACTCATGCATGAAAAGTGTGACTTTTCATGCCCGCTAAGAGTGGCGTAGTACGTGGCACTTTACAGCAAAATGTACGAAAAATACCCAGCGTATGCGCGCATCGGGTCGATTTAACTTTTATCGCCCGCTGACCGCACAGCGACATAATCGGCAGGCACGGAGTAGCATTTCTCATGCATTCGTTACAGAAAATATTATGTGATATGTAGGGGAGAGCGGGGCAAAATGGGGCAACGGGGCAAAACGGGGTTTTGGGCAAAACGTCATTTTCCAATAATTTTTGGATGCCCGAATTCGCCCTATCGTCGGATACATCAGGCTTTTCTGCCCACTTTTGCCACCTTGTCCGATCCAAAAATTATTAGAAAATTAAATTTTGCCCAAAAACCCCGTTTTGCCCGGTGCCCCATTTTGCCCCGGTCTTCCCTACGGTGTAGCAAACATAATACGAGGACTGTGAAGCAAATATAAAGTTCGCTTTACCGCACTGGTATCGTAAATTGCTATTATGTAACTTTTGAAACAGCTATTTTTTAATGCGACTATTTCTGTGCGTCATAAAATTTTTTTATATGTACTACAGTTAAGAAGCAGTTACCGAGAGTAAACATAAATAAAACGAGCTCGATAGGTATGGCGTAAGTACCCTAAAGACCCTTTCGAGATACATTCGATTGGCAGCGACTGCTCACCTGCAATTAACCTCATCCGATTCATTTCGCGTTCTTGGCCGAGGTTATTTCCGACTTTAAGTAAAGCTGCATATCTCTCTGTCCTGCTCCATCGACATCGACATCGACATCGACATCGACATCGACATCGATGTCGATGTCGATGTCGATGTCGATGTCGCAAAAAAATATATAAATAAAAAAAAATTTTAATTAAAACAGTCACTCACACACCGTTCGAGTGAAGATCATATGTTTGTAAAAATGTTTAATTCATAACCAAAGGCAACTCAAACTTCCCCCTCGAGCAACTTCTCGCTATCCTCTTTTACCCGGTAATTAAAAAAAAAAATGTATTTCATCATGTCCAGAGTGTCATAACAATGTGTCGAATAATCTCGACATTTTTTCCATCTCCAGGTTCATTTTAAATACGCCTACCACTGTGACACCATCGTGGCACAGTTTGCCTAATCAGTATCACGATACTCACCCTTCCTCTCGCTAACATTTGCTCAGCGGCGTAAACGTAACCGCCGCAACGGGGACATCCCTCGCCCTCAGGTGCCTTAGCGATGGCTCGAGACTCAAGGACTGCGCCAGATCCTCTAGATTCCCTAAAAAAGATTTAATATTAAAAACAAAAACAAAAAAAGGACCGTCATTTCAGCACTCAGTATCGTAATTCATACATAAACAATATTGTGAACAGAAAAAACATTTTGCGCGAATTAAAAAAAAAATCATTAAGCAGCAATTATTATATATTATGTAATGTCATCATCACAAATCGTGAGTGTGTTAGCGTTCGACGAGTAGCTGCGAAGAGCGGGATAGCGTCTTGAGAAGAAAAAAAAAAGAAAACATTATGAAAAACCAATGCGTTGTTACGTATTACGAGGGACTATGCGATGATGTTGGGTGAATGTACGCGAGAAGTAGATATGAAGACACATAGATGTATATAAACATAATTTATTAGTTGTTTCAAGATACTGTATTGAGATCGCAACCGTTAATCACTAGTAGTTTAAATATAACTTGACGAAATATTGGATCGTTGAATAAATTGATTGATAATGCACATATGGAACCGCATGTACCTGAATACATCTTCGTGGAATTTTAAGTCCTCGAGAAACCGAGTTTACATCGACCATCACGGAAGCTTTGTGGTACATGCACACACACACATATATATATATATCGACGGCTAAGAAAAATCAAAAGGTCTTAACTACTGTGTTACAAGTACAACTATACAACACGAAACTTTGTCAAGTGTAACAATCCAATATCGAACGTTGTATTAGGCCGAGTGTATGTTAGAGACAATTATTAGTGATATAATTCCCCGACCGCACGCGAGTCACTTCCGCCGAGCCCCGAGACGAGAGCCGAGAAGCACACAATCACATATTTCTTTATATTGAGGTATAATAATAATAATACCAATAATAATAATAATAATAATAATAATAATAATAATAATAATAATAACAACAACAACAACAATAACACGGACAGTAATACGCTAAAGGATAATGACAATGAAAGAGAGCATGGACATAAGAGAAAAACTCACGATATAAGAGCTAACGTGACGAAAATACATAACTCAAGAAAGGACAAAACGAAGTAGCGACGCTTCTTCGTGTGGAAAAGAAGAAAAGAGAGAACGTGGAAGAGTGCGGAGATTTTGGTCCAGGATACCGATCGGGTATATAAACTGGTCAAAGGTCCTCGACGACAGCAATTGTAGATTAGTAGGTTTTTAATGGATTAGTCGGGTTAAGTATATTTCGCAAGGCGATGATATACGTATACTGTAGAGACACTCTATCGTTTACGTATGTGCGTTTAAACAGAGGGAGAGAGAGGGCGAGAGAGAGAGAGAGAGAGAGAGAGAGAGAGAGAGAGAGAGAGAGAGAGAGAGAGAGAGAGAGAGAGAGAGAGAGAGAGAGAGAGAGAGAGACGTGCAGGATATGCGGGAAGCATTTAATCACGCGGAATTCGAAATGATTTATGGTTTCTCGGTGCTCACCGTCGTAGTACACGGAATGTGTGTTGGATATTTTTCTGTGATTCGGTACATTTATCTCAATCGATCAATGGGCCTCCGTGTGGCTCGAACTCGGCGGGGCTGGCGGGGGACTGGTTTGGAACTTGTTCGGTTTTCTTTCTTTTCCTTACACATCGCAATTACGAGCTTTTCGCACGTTATTACGATGTTGTTTTTTTATGTTCGCTTCTGCTAGCTTGATTTTGTTGATTTATTTATTTTTTTAATTGGATTTTGTCGCGTGAGGAAAAACAAAAGATGCAGCGAATATATCATTCACATTCACAATGTTATTTATTAATCCGAGAAGAATTTTTATCATATAAAATATGATATTACTCCAACGTTCTTTCCTTCTCACACTTTCTCCTTACTTCTTTTCACACGACGCTTTGTTCGTTTTTATGTTGCCCCCATGGATATATGTATTTTTCGTACATATAATTTTCTCAAATTTCTATAGTATATTCTAGCACTTAATACACATGGTACAAATGATCCTAAAAACTAAATGTGTTGGTTTTTTTCAGTGGTCGCAACAAGTAATACATATACATATACATATATACATATACATATACATATACATATACATATACATATACATATACATATACATATACATATACATATACATATACATATACATATACATATACA
>JAPYZC010007991.1:0-10737 GCA_030522665.1 Ichneumoninae sp. A BG-2022a
AATTACGATTTTAAACAAATTTTAACATAAAGGAAACGAATAACATTTTCGGATCATTATTATGGACGAACAATCTTATCAGCATCTTCCATATGCTTGTTTTTTTCAGATTTTTATCCGATCGAGAAGTGTTTGTAATTCTCTTTTATTCCTCTCAAATTTAGGCGGCGTCAGTCATTGCGATAGTTCGTTTTCGTTTTCTTGTATTTTTATTTTTCAATTTAGACGATTCAATAAAGAAAATAAAAAACCCAAAAATGTTCATTTAAATCATGTGCATTTTTTGTTTGTTTTTGTTTTTTGAGGTCGCGGATAAATTGGCTTAGCTGGTTACGATCGAAGACAACTTAGCTAACTGTGAGTTCTTGCCTAGTTGAATAAATTCTAAAAACAAAACGACGGAATTTGCCACACTAGTCGCAGCGATAAAACCAATCGATAGCGGCGATTCGACTTCAAGTGCGCAACTTTGAAAGTTTTTTCGACGGGGGCTTCGCAGCTTTGCGCGTACGTACGAATGCTCCTGTAATATTCATAGCCGTGAGAAATTCGCAGAGTTGAGTTGCGGCGCGAATGCAGTGTCTAAGCTCGAGGGTGAGCACGTGCGATCGATGAGGCCTCGTCGAGGGCCTCCCGAAGGTTATTGCGACCGGTCGGAAAACAGCGAGCGAAGTTTAATTGGGATTTCAGAGTGTCGTAGTGCGGTACGTGTGCATTTTTCATTGCACCCGAGTTTCCCGTGGAGGAAAAAGGTGAAACGAGATGTGACACGAGAGTCGATCCCGCTGGATCGGCCCAGCGGAAATGCCATTATCGGAAACAGATAATAGATTCTTCCGGTCGGAACGACAAGGCGATCGAAACTTTACCGGCCGACAGTTTCATCGGAGGCCAATTAATAGAAACCCTTTTCTGATGGTGAAATTAAACTAATTGAAAGGTTTTAAATAAAAAGTATAAATTATACAATAACGATAAATTACTTTCCTCATGGAAGCGTGGGTTTTTTGTATGGGCTACTTTATCCAACGCTTACATGTATTTTGGAAAGTTGATTGTTTGTTTGTTCGTCCCAATTTGCAAAAATCCGGGGGGACGCCCGTGAGGACCTCGTGTGGAAATGCGTCACTTCTTGTTTGAAAAACTCATTTGTCGACCGGAAGTCTTCATTTTTCTCCAAACCCAACACTTTAGATTTTAATCAAAAAAATGCGATTTCACATTAGAAAAAACTGTTTTCAGTGCATACAATCGAAGATACAAATGTCCCACTGTAGTTGCGCACAAAAAGGCCAAGAGATTTGTGTTAATAAACGCGAAAAAAACATTTAATACCAACAAAAAATATTTCATCAAAAATTGCACCCCTTTCCAATCCATTTTCAACGTTTTTCAACGTCCTTGAACGGGACGATAAAACGATTGTAAAACTTTTCACAATTCTCTATTTTGTGTATTTTTTCCCGTAGAATACGATGGGCACCCCGGATTTTCCCCAGCTCCATTGGGAGCCGAAGCTATCGACCTTTGAAAATCACGAAAATCAACATTTTTTCAAAAGTGATGCATTTCCGACACAACGTCACTTCCGGTCGAAAAATGAGATTTTCAAACCGGAAGTGCCGTATTTCCGGTGTGACGTCACTGCCGATCGAAAAATGAGTTTTCCAAATGGGAAGTACCGTATTTCCGGTGTGACGTCACTTCCGGTCGAAAAATGAGTTTTCCAAACCGGAAGTGACGTATTTCCGGTAGGATTCGATTTTTCTCTCGGCGCACTTCGTGTAGATTCGCGGTCGCTGCTTACGTGCTGACCCTCGACACGAGTTCTACCCGAAGTGGCTATTTTCTTCTTTTCTTTTTTTTTCCGCGATAGAAGCGAGTTAATTAACTCGGTAAGCAATTAAGCAAGGCTCGGGGCAAAGCCGCCGCAAAATGTGGTTTTTCGTCGGCTTCTTTCGACGTCGTTTCCTTTTCGTTTTTTTTTTTTTTTTTTTTTTTTTTTTTTTTTTTTTTTTTTTTTTTTTTTTTTTTTTTTTTTTTACCAAGAAACAATCTGCGGCAGAACATATTTTCGGTACGGTGCAACCACCACGTTATATCGATCAATCCTCGAGGGAAATATTCCTGCCGGTATTGGCGCCCAGACAACGCGGCACCTTGAATTTCTCGGTAAAAAATAAACGACACGAAGACACGCGACACGCTATTGCAGCTGGATTTTCGTTGCGAGCTCCTCGGAGAGCGACAAATGGGAAATATCTCGAAGCTTCGTCCCTGAATATTAAATCGCAAGATAAAATTTCAAAAAATATTCTTCGCCTATAAAGACGTTTTTCACTTTTCAATTACGTAGAAATGAATTTTTTGAATTAAACTATAAGACCAAAAATGATTTCAATTACGTAAAAATTAACTTTTTTGATTAAACTATAAGGTCAAAAATGATTTCAATTATGTAGAAATTAATTTTTTAAATTAACCTATAAGGTCAAAATTATTTCGTTAAATGAGCGACGACAATTTGACAATTTTAGTTTGCACTTCTGTTCGTAAAACTACAGCCCGATCGCGTGATCGGAAAATCAACGAATAAAAAACTGTTGCAAAAAGTACAAACTTTTTTATTACGGTCTATTATTAATATTTCCTCGGGATCGAGATATCGCTGGTACAACGCGCGAGAAGCGCTTGTAAGCGTGACTTTTGCACCCAGAAAAATAATTTATTAAACCGACGTCCCGCAAACAAATACAAATTTAATTAAAATCATAATATAAATGTTATATTTATTTGAGCGTCCTTTTGGATTGAGGTCATCCGCATCTCCGATCTACAACCGTTGCGTCGGCGTGGCTCGATCGAAGACCGTTACACATTTTGATGGAATAAAAAATAATAATAAAAAACGCGGACTTTCTCTTCTCCCACCGCAAAACTAGGTAGATCGTAGTGGTTTATCACTCTCCGGTTTCGACGCATTATGAAAGACCCCAGACACACATATATATATATATACGGTTGTTGAGCAGCAATATAAAACGCCGACACCCGCGGCTTCCGATAGCCGATGAGTCATCCGATCACCGGTGCTGGAGTTCGACCATGAGCTTACGCTATATAGGTGTTGAGAATTTAACGTTTTTCTCGTCCCGCGAGACCCGTACCTCTGAACTTTATTTCCGTAACGCTACCGCAGTCAGTAATGAAAAAAGTTAAAAAAAAAAAAAGTGACATGGAATAAAAAGTTTAAAAAAATTGTATAGAATAAAAATTAAAAATAAATTGGTCTATGAATACGAGAATCGGTCCACGGGGCGTTTGTCCCTGTTTGTAGAAATAACAGAGAACGTTTGCATTGATAACACGGCACAACGCACGCTTGGAACTTCTCGAGAGAGATAAATAGATCTTCAGGACCTAAAGCAAGCGTCGACGATCCAAAAGCGTGCCAAGAGATCGCAGATGGGGTTTTTTGTGAGGCGACACTATTCCGGAGACGAATATTTACCTTTACGGAATTTATCGACTTTTCGAATGACAACAACAATATATAATCTTGGTTTCTAATTTTTCCTGGGAAAATACTTTACGCGTTTACGAGGTGGTCGTTTGGGAAGAAAAGTTATTTGTGGGACCAAAAAAAAAAACGAAATCGTAATCTCTAATTTGCCCTGGATTTTTTTTTCATTCCAAGTGGATCTTTTGATAAGAAAAGTAATTTATCATTTTCTCGGACACTAATGTTCGTTTCGTCGTACAAGGCAAAATCGTCGCTGAGAACGCCCGAAACTTAAGCTGTGCTCTCGTTTCGCAGAGCTAAATTTATGCGAGTCGAAACTATTCCGCACACAAATATTTACTTTTACGGAACTTATCAATTTTTCGAACAAAAACAAAAAAAAATACAAAATTGTAATTTCTTATTTTCCCTAAAAAAATGTTTATTTTTATTCGGATTGTATCGTTTAATAAGAAAATTCATATACGACAAAAAAAAAACGAAATCGTAATTTCTGATTGTCCCCCGAAAAATATTTATTTTTCATTCGGATTGGATACAAAATTGTAATTGCTTATTTTCCCTAAAAAAATGTTTATTTTTATTCGGATTGGATCGTTTGATAAGAAAATTCATATACGACAAAAAAAAAACGAAATCGTAATTTCTGATTGTCCCTCGAAAAATATTAATTTTTCATTCGGATTGGATACAAAATTGTAATTTCTTATTTTCCCTAAAAAAATGTTTATTTTTATTCGGATTGGATCGTTTGATAAGAACATTGATATACGACAAAAAAACGAAATCGTAATTTCTGATTGTCCCTCGAAAAATGTTTATTTTTCATTCGGATTGGATCGTTTGATAAAAACATTGATATACGACAAAAAAACGAAATCGTAATTTCTGATTGTCCCTCGAAAAATATTTATTTTTCATTCGGATTGGATAGTTTGCGCTGAAAATTCGTTTACACGAAAAAAAAACATTTTTTTTCGTTAGGATTGGATTGTTCGACGAGAAAAGTAATTTATCATTATCTCGTCGGACTATACTCGTTTCCTTTCCGCCGATGCTCGTTCCTTGTACAAGGCAAAACGGTCGCTGTCTATGGCTTATCGTGAAAATAATAGCTCGGCGAGAACGCCCGAGCTCGTGCCGGGCTGTCGTGTTGCAAGAGCAAAATTTGCAGTCGGGACTAATGACAGTGGAGATAATCGGGCGTCGATTTCCATCGGCGTTATATCGATCGCCTATGTGTGCGATCTACACGGTAAGGGCTCCTTGAGCGATAAGCTCCGCACTCGTTTTTATGCACCACGTCGAGAATACGGGCCTGCATGGAGTGTCGGGCAAATAGCGAGCTACCTGGGTCGCATGTATGTTTCATTGAATCGGTCACGCTATCGCTACACATTGTAACGGCGTCACCGGCTGCGTGTACGCGAGCTCGACGATAAATAAAACAACAAAATCTCTACATTAATCGCCGACAACTGTCTTGCTTAATCGATTGATTATGCCCGAAGCCTCCGATTAGCTCAGCGGCAAGAAGTACATTTGTTTTCGACTAAAAACAAATACCCACAAAAAACTCAGAAATTTAATTATTTATTTCGCATGAAATTGAAAGCAACAACAGAATTTTTAGTCGGACTGTTTAAGGAGGGAGTCTCGCTGCGCACTGACTTCGCATAAGTTCGACAACAATAAGAGAAAATTGCAAGTACTTCTTGATGGTGTAAATATCTGAAAAAAAATCATGTATACTAAAGGTACTGAGAAGATTAATTTCGCATAATAATAATTGCAAAATGTTATTAACAAATTCATCGAAAAATTAATTGATTAACAAATTACACGGCAACAAAACCTTTTTTTTTATGAAAATGATTCGTTTATTTGTCTGAATACGTATGCATTTTTTCAGATTTTTAGGTAATCGTTGATTTTTGTTCTACAAAAAAAAATAAAAAATCAACGATTACTCAAATATCTGAAAAAAATTCATACGTATTCAGAAAAATGAACGAATCATTTTTATAAAAAAAAAGTTTTGTTGCCGGGTAATTTGTTGACCAATTAATTTTTTGATGAATTTTTTAATAACATTTTGCAATTATTATTATGCAAAATTAATCTTCTCAGTACCTTTAGTATACATGATTTTTTACAGATTTTTACATCATCAAGAAGTACTTGCAATTTTCTCTTATTGTTGTCAAATTTATGAAGTCAGCGCGCAGCGAGACTCCCTCCTTAATGTAGGTGACAAATAATATTCACATACAGGAAATTACATTTCGATTAACCCTCGTTAAATGTATTAACGTTTCCGCCAAACGTCGACTTTAAGCACGTTTTTGGACGCGACAAAAAAGTTTTTTTGCAAATCTGACTGCGCGCGCTTAAAGTTTGATCAATTCGCTGCAAAAAGTGTCGTAACCTTTTTTTCCTAAAACTGCATAATTACCGAAGTATTCGAGGCCAACAATTAATGACTTGCAGGAGGTTTGCACACTGAGAGTTAAATTTCTTTCATGAACTCACCGTAAAGTTACCGTAAAAATACGCTTACGATAATTGCAGCGAATAATCTCTCGATTGACCCTTTTCGAGACTCTTCGACGAGTCCTTTGTCTCTGTTAAGTTTCATCGAAACTTCATTTAAATACCGAACGACCCTACGCTCATGGGAACTCGAGAAGAAACAACTCCGTCGAACGTATCCGCGTGGGCGATTCCTAATTACGATAATGTAATTAACGTCCGGCAGTGCCGAGAAAGGAAGCGACAACTGCGCGAAGCGGGGCTTTCCGAAGCGAATCGTGAGAGTGGAGACGAACAACAGAAGCCGTCGAGACGTGTGTGCGGCTCAATGAACCGTGTAATTGTATCGAAAAATCAGCGTCGAATACAGTCACGAGCCTCGACTCAACGCTGCGTCTGCACGCAAGAAATTTGCGTCGGAAACGATTGAGACGCGTCTCCGATCGAGCGAGTCAAAGAAAGAATAAAAAAGAAACACCCAATCGAGCGAGATTACGTCTCGAAAGCGCGAGAGCAACGTCGGTATTTTTGTAGTGTTTATCTTCGAATTTGCACATTTTCCTCAGCGAGCAACTGTTCGCGGAGATAACGCGAAGATAAGAAACTCCAGATCGGTTACTCCGTGCGTGATTCACGCGTTGATCGCCGTGACGCAAAAGACCGCGGAGAGGAATTTTCGCTCTTTTGTTTCATCTTTTTGTAGGTTAAAAAACTACGCGCTTCGCGACTGACAAATTAGTCGTTCGAAGTTTCGTGGATAAGTTATGGTGGATCTTTGCTGTTGCGCGCAAAAGCGCTCTCGGTTTGGGAGAGCGAGAGCGGCGAAAATTTGTCAAGTGACAGTACAAGTCGGCTGTAAAAAGAGAGGAAAAAAATTCTCCGAGGTTACTACACTTAGCCGTGCGAAGCTCACCTGTTGGTACGGTGCTCATCTTGATGGGCTCGGGAGAAATATATTATTTTTTTAATTCACACGAAACACGACTCGCTTGTGAGTGGACACTCGTAGCACTTCGGCAAAACGCGTCGCTTTGTCGGTTTTATTTTCTACGAAACCGTGGGAATAACGCTCATGACGTGTTCGTCCGATAGCGAACGGGGATCGATGGCTTCTGATTCTCTTGGGAAACAGGATCGCGGCCATGTTGAATCCGCCGAGACGCCTGGCGCTACCTGGCGGAGGTTTCGGCAGTTTACGTTTCTACTCGAACGATCCGACGCTGCTTTCCCGAACGACACGTTGTCCGTGTAGATTCATTCGTGCAATGCCTTTTCTCGTGCCGCTTTCGAAGCGGGAGGTTCGATGGAACTTGCGAGTAAAACAATTTTGTTATACTTATGAGCAATGGGACGACATTTCATTTTTTTTCACGACTATCTTATCCTCTATACTACTTTACATTTACTTTATAGTTTTTTTCTTTTAATTAACATAACACGGAAAGATTTTTAAAATGTAAAAAAAAATACTTTAAAAGTATTGTACGTGGGCAACTTTTAATACCAACATTTAAAAAATGAGAGTTCAGTGCACATCTACTAATATTCGCTATCAACATTTTTTTCACTATGTCAGAAATATTCCAGATGTATCGGAAGATTAATTATGTTTCTGAAATATTTAAGACATGTTTCGTTGGAATATTTTGACAGAACACCTAATAATATTGTTTCCGTATATTTCAGAAATGTTTCGTAAGATTTGAAATATTGAAAATACGTCTAAAATGTTTTCGAAATATTTCGTATTATATGGGTCTCGAAGCGGGACGTTCGACGGAGCGAGTAAAACACTTTACGATGATTCTTAGTTTCAACGCTGTCGTAACAACATTTATTTATTTTTCTCATCGCTAGTATAATTTTCATCTATTTACAATTACACATGGCTTTTACGTACAACGCAAACATAACTATAATATACTCTTTCTACATCTGCAAAAAAAGAAATCACTTCGGACTCAACGATCGGTAAAACTAAAATCTGTCTTATCGATCTACAAAGTTCAATCGCGTCTGTTTATTTTCTTCTTTCTTTACGCTTCAACGACGAACTGCATTCCCACTAAGGTTATTGTTCACGAAGCTGCGAATCGTTGAATTATACCGATTGAATGACAATTCTTTTTTTCTTTTTCTCTAAACACATATAATTATCATACTGATCACTAAACAACACCAGGTACCCAAGGTCAACGGCCAAGGTCACATCGACGCGTCCTTATTCGTATCTTTATTTGTTTTTTTTTTCCTTTCATTTAAAAATCTCTCCTCGATAATTCTTTAATAATATATTCTATCGACAGACACTGTGGATTTTCGTGAAACGTTTTTGTTTTTTCGTAAATCGTTTCCGAACGAGGCAAAGTAATCGGCGTGTTTGTCGGGTCGGTGCATGCACACTTTATTGATCGCTGCGTGCAAAATAATGTGTATTGCCGTTATGCAGTGTTTCTGTTTTTATGTTTATTTTTTTTATGCGATGCCCTCTATACTGTGCACGGTTTTTCCTCTTGCTCGTAAATTTCTATTAAAATTCATCTACTATTACGATTCGTTCAACGAATCAACTTCAAACGTTCGTTCGAACGTTTTTTTTTTAGTTTCCATTACACTATTCTATAGACTATAAGCTACAGCAATTTCACGGTCTAATGTTTCTTTTTTCCATTTTTTTTTTTTTTTTTTTTTTTTTTTTTTTTTTTTTTTGTTTTTTTTTTTTTTTTTTTTTTTTTTATAAGCTACAGCAATTTCTCGGTCTAATGTTTTTTTTTTCCTTTTTTTTTTTTTTTTTTTCTAAGCTCGACGCATTTACTCGGAGCAATGTGATAATTCATTTGAGTTAATCGAGGGCGTATACAAATTTCGACAGGGTGGACACAGACGGTCGGGTATCAATAAGAAAAGCTGCTCTATATAGTTTCATTGGCACATGGAGTAGCCTTAAAATCTTTGCGGCTTTGTCAATGATTTTTTTTTCCTTTTTCTTTGCACCGAACTTTCGGCACCGCTAAACAGATACGATATCCGAATATATCATTTATAAATTGCGGTATATATATGTACATTGAACCTGCGATAAAGCTATTTCGAAAAATGCCTGAGGGGCGTGTCTTTTATTACGGATAATAATCGGATGGCGGGAAACGGGTTGTATAATCGTTTTGTTTATAAAAATAGCGACAGGAGCGATTTTGTGAGGCGTCGTGAAAAAATCGCTACGGAGAAGCGAGATTTTTTCTCGGCGGTGATGTTTTGCGTTAAAAAAAATATAAATAAAATAAAATTAAAGGAAGATCGATTCCCTAACGAAATTATAATGATGTCTTTCGTTTGTCAAAAGAGTCATATTTACGGGTACAAGCTTTATCCTTATCGCTCTATTGAAAAATAACAAAAATAAAAAAAACTTGAATCAAAAAACCAACACACGTTAATTATACTATATTGGTTTTTTTGTTTCTTCACATTTGCGCGTATGTACAATTCACTCGATGAAAATACAGTGTACAGTAGTAAAAGGAACACTTGCAGCCTCTCGATTGTTCTTGTTTTTATATATCTGTGTGTATATATATATATATATATATATTTATATATATATTGTTTTTGTAATCTTTGTATGTATGCATTTTCATAGTTTCAAGATTGTTTTTCCCAATGTTAAATTTGTTTTCTTTTTCACGTTATTATAGACACTGATTTTTGTTTCTAATTAATCGCAACGCTCTTCTTGCGCAAAAACTATATCGATAGGATTTTTTTTCGTTCTCCCGTTATTGGCGGGGCGATGGATTTTCGTTTCCGGCTGAACTCTTCAGCGAGTTATTGCTACTCAGACGGGCACAATCTCACGAAGGAGCCTATTGGAGATATTGGGATAATCACACCGGAGATGAGATTACCGATTAATCGAACGTCTGCGCAATCGGTAATCGAAACGGAGATGCACGTTAATCGGAGATCGAACGACTAGCCCTCGTGCTCGTATTCGCGGCTGTGTATTCTTTGAGACATTAACTTGTTTGCTTCGCCATCCGCTAATTTTTTCTTTTTTTTATATAATTTTTATTTGGATTTAATTAAAGAATATTAAATGTTGCATTAAATGTTATCACTTCAGTGAAACCGGAAGTACGCACTTGCTATGTAGAAAAGAAGATTAATAACGAGATATAAAGTGCCAACTTATATCCCGTTATTAATCTTCTTTTCTACAAATGGAAGTAAATAAGTGGATGTGTTAAAGCAATCTCAATATAATATCAATTTTTTAAACTTTAATTGAAGAACATTAAAGAAGTATTAAATGTTATCGACTGAGTGAAACCGGAAGTACGTACTCACTGTTAAAAAATTATGGATACAGATTTATAAACGTGCCATACTTATATCGCGTAATTGATCTTCCTTTCTATAAATGGAAGTAAATAACTGTTTGTAAATGCCTCTATAGATTAATATCGTACGAAGCCGTTTATATAAAATAAATGAATGGTCTGAAGAACAAAGTTTAGCAACGTCAAACAATATCGATACTCACTCAAATAAATAAATACAATATCAATCTTTTAAACTTTAACTGAAGAACATTAAATAAGTATTAAATGTTATCGACTCAGTAAAACCGGAATTACGTACTCGCTGTTCAAGAATTATGGAAACAGATTTATAAACGTGCC
>JAPYZC010007993.1:0-10553 GCA_030522665.1 Ichneumoninae sp. A BG-2022a
GTAGTTTGAACGAATATTTAGTAGTTTGAACGAATATTTAGTAGTTTGAACGAATATTTAGTAGTTTGAACGAATATTTAGTAGTTTGACCGAATATTTAGTTGCTTTAATAAATAGTTACTTGGATTTAACAAACATTTTGTTCAATCGACCAAACATTTCTTTCGCCACCCGCAACTACAGCTTAGTTTGCTATTACCAAACCTTTTTTCAGTGTATAAATGCCAAAAACAGAGTACTTAGCATAGCGGCACCATCGAGGTTTGCAGGACATGCGGAAAAGCAGTGCGCAAGTACAATAAGTACAAATTAAGGCTAGTAAGTTAATCTTGCCTAAAAAATTAACAGAAAGAGAAAACAGTAATCAATTAACAATTAATACTAGTAAATAGAGTATTATTATTCTTTTTTATTTAGTTAGTTCAGTTCAATTCCGGAACCAGCAGCACAAGCTAAAGCTATACTATATTATAGTACTACTACTAAATATAGTTTAGTGTAGTTTACTACAGATCCTGGGATGAATCCCTTAAGAATCTGTGCCGATACATAGAAGCACATACAAATGCAAAATAGCATATACATTAATCCTATGAAACTACTTTAGCAAAAAAATAACAGAAAGAGAAAACAGTAATCAATTAAAAATGAATACCAGTGAATAGAAAATTGTTTATTTATTTAGTGAGTTTAGTTCTTTTTCGGAATCATCGCCGGAACCTGAAGCTATACTACATGTAGTTACCATATGTAACAGTAACGCGAAGGTTAACGCGTGTTAAGGTCTTAAATCCCACGACTTCGGAGATATAGGCTCGGATCGGGTAATAGATAAAGCAAGCGAGATTTTTATCGTCGGGAAGAGAGCTGGATGGAGAAAGGGCAACATAGAGCTCACCGGAGAGAGAGAACACGACTACGTAATTGATCGACATCAAGGGGTACATCACCAGCAGATGTTTGAACACGCCCTCACCTCCATCTGTCTCTTTCATAAAGTCCTGCCCGGCTCTGCAAGCTCTCCCTTCTCTCTCTCGCCCCTCCTCCCCCCGCACCCACCTACACAAGGTCGTTGATATACGTGTATGCTTGCACGCACGGGAGGCGAACCTGTTGGCGAGCGTGTACGAGCAGCAAGACCATTGCAGCAGCAGCAAGCAGCGACGATACGATAATAGCTACCATCCCGCATAGAGTATATGTATTATAATAACGGAAAAAAAATTACGTGGTTAAGATTGAGATTCGCGATACGCGTCAACCCTTGCCTCGGACCCCGGGACGGAGAAACGCGGGCGTCATTTTTCACGCGCAATACCCTCGCGAAGTCGTTTGTACGAGAGGGAGTCGGGGGACCTCAATAGAGAACGAATAAACGGATGGGGGGGGGGGGGCGGAGAAAGAAAAATGTAACTGGAGAGATAAAAAAAAAATTGTGAGATTGTTAGTAAGGAATCTGAACAAAAATATTAGGTATGTAAGAGCTTTCGCGTAGCTGAGATAAGATCTCGTGGTTTTATTCATAAAATAAATTCGCCTAATCCAGTGAAAGTTACATTTTTGATACTTGTAAATGTAAAAGTCATGGCTATCCCATGTTACGTGAACGGATGAGGTCGACGATCGGGCCAACCTCGAAGCCCATGGTGTGACCATTGGCATGCGAGCTTGGCCTGATCATGTATCGAGCCTTGAATGATAAGCTCGGCCCGATGGTGGCAGCTTATATTGGCCCGACGGTCATTCATGATGCTCTGCCGATGATTGGTTTTCAATATAGGCTCTCTATTGGTTTCAAGAGACGCGGTAGCGTCTCGACGCCAAGTACTTAAAAAAAAAATTTTAAGCGAGCGAAGGACGTTACCAAGTAGTTATACTCCAAAATGCCGGAAGTATTTCCTTGCCCTACGTTATCTCACAAATAAATCATCGGATCGAAATGATAATAAGATTTTTACTATAGAATGTCTATCCAAGCTTTCCAGTTCGCTTCATTCCGAACACATTCGTTCGGTGGATTCTTGTGTACGATGATTGCGATCAGCAATCGGTCCAACATTTATCGATGCTGCGTGAGTTAACGCGATAATTTTCGGACGGCTCGATCTCGGCAACAAAGCATTGGATCGAATTTTCAAGGACACTTTTATGATATAATTCGGACCCAAGCTTTCCAATGGGCCTAATTACGATCATAATCGTCCACCGGTTCCCGAGATATGATGAGGTGAACCTGAAATACGGGTGTGAGGTGATACGTGCTATACGCAAAAATTCTTCGGTTTGTTCGGAAATCTTCACGATGGACCTGGGGAATATTTTTATATCAAATATAAACTGATTGACACTAAGTTTGGTCAATGTTGTTATTGCAGCAATGGAAAAATTTTTCGGAAAAAAAATGCTTTCCTCCTCGAGATTAAGACTAAGAAGAAAATTGCATTTGCAGGAAAAAATAGGTGAAATCAACCACAAAATACTTTTTTTCAAAAAAGTAAAAATGGTACGCCATGTACTTAAAAAGTTCAGAAAATATGTTTATGGAAAAACCTCTTAAAAATTAAAAAATCTACCAAAACAGATGTTTATCCGAACAATAAAAAAAAATATATATATGTGTACCAAAATGTAAAAAAAAAATCGAAAAAACCAAATCAAACCAGCCAAGTAGTATTACAAAAATCTAAAAAAAAATACAAGATGTAAAAAATCTTGAACAAAAAAAACTTGGCATGTCATTTTTTTTAATATAATTTTTGAATGAACTACGTACGACAGTGATTGGAAAAAAAAACTGGCACGCCAAGTTTTTTTTGTTCAAGATTTTTTACATCTTGTATTTTTTTTTTTTCGATTTTTTTTTACATTTTTCTTATATAGGGCGAGAATGGTTTTACCGTATACGTTTTTGAATATTGTAAAAGTTGAAATATCCCTATCTTTTTTTTATGCTTCAGATATCTGTAAGAGATTATATTTTATATATTTTCTGTTGTGAGAATTCTCAAAGCGATCATACTCAGTCAATGTATTGCCTAAGCATTTATTGACAACCGAGTAATGAGCCTGAAGATATCTGCATGACATTAAATTTCTTCTTCGGCAAGTGTCTATCAATGCGCGGCTTTAGGAAAAAAAAAACAATTGTTCACTTGTAGAATTATGTTTTGTAATGAACTTCGCCGAGCGAAGTTTGTGCCAAGCAAAACGCGGCCAGTATAGCTTGCTGAACTTTAGTCTCATGCAGATATCGTCAGGGTCATATGGAGTACTGAACCGAAAAATAATACGCATCTTTTGCGAGAATTAAAGACTGTGTCATTTCCTATGCTCTTATATTGACGCACGGGTACACTTGCGTTTGTGGAAAATAACTCGGATTAGCGCCATCTAGCGGCGAAAGCCGCTGGTTGCTGACCCAATGTTAACATCGGGAACATTAGTCTAAAATCGGCAGACCAATGGTTCGTCAGTCCATGCATCAACAGACCAACGGTGGGCGAATCGATCTTCGACTCAACATTGGCCAAATATTCGCCGAAGGTTGGGTTATTAATATCGTTTCGTTGATCGCCGTTTTCGTTCAATCGGTAGAACCTCCATGGGTATTTATGCTTTCTCAAGATGAATTTATAAATTGGTTAATATCGATTTCTTCTTCGTCTATATTCCTAAGAGAGTTTATTTATCTAAATAAATAATAATAATAATAATAATAATAATAATAATAATAATAATAATAATAATAATAATAATAATAATAATAATAATAAAATAATAATAATAATAATAAATAGTCGAGCTCACGAAAGAGGGTTGTGCATTTACGGCACTACATTTCATGTTTTCATAAGGTGAATTTACGAATTAGCTGATATCGATTGCTTTTCGTTTATATTCCTAAAAGGCTTTATTTCTCAAAATGAATAATGATAATAATAATAAATAGTCGAGCAATCGCAGAGGTGGGGGGTTAAGGCATTATATTTCAGAGTAAAATTCTCTTTAGTAGAACTCGCATCGGCCTGAAAAAAAAAATTCAATTCAAGGTGAGAGTTCGTCTCAGTAACCGTAAAAATATAATAGATTGGCGATACGTCGAAAACGTGAGAGCGATAGATTCTATGCACTTTTGATACAACGTTGAACAAAGCGGAGAGCAAAGAATGCGCAACTCTACCTCTCTCTCCCTCGTCTCTGTCTGGAGCAAGGAGAGAGAGCACACGATCATTATAAATTTCGTACGCTCGTTTCTCTCTTTCTATTCGCCCTTCCTTACATACATATATAAATATACATGTACTACATAGATGTTTTTTTTCTCTTGCCGTTTCTCGTACGTGCGCGTAATAAATTAGTCAAAAAAGACGTTCATCAATTTTCTATGATGCCTCCTCGAAGCCTCATAGAAATAAAACGAGCGAGAGAAGGAGAGAGCTCGAAACATCATCCGTCCATCAAACCGTGAGAGTGCAAGAGGGCCCCGACTAATACACCACTGAGCCTATAACAGCCCATGGCTCCGAACTTGATGGATGATTTTTTCTCTCAGCTGTCCGTTCGCCTGTCTATCGATACTTTGGTACACTAAATTTTTTTTTATATAATAATAATAGTAATAATACATTTCTCGTGTGTGGATGGATAAATAATATATTACAACGTATACCCTCTCGGTGTCCCTGTTCGAAGACCCTTAAATCGTATTTAATAATGAAATATTACGATATCTCCTGTTAACACTTGTCGCTCTCAAAGGGGATTTGCCTCGTTCTCTCTATCTTCTATTTTCACGACGATCTTACATTTCTAGTTATAATTTTTCTCGCCGTTCGTCGCCCCGATCAAATATGCAGTCAACCCCTGAGGAATAAAAAGAAACTTCAGATTACACTAATATCTTTAAATGAAAACCATAAAAATCAAACAAACAAAACAATTAAAATGCATCCCGCGACTGATGAACTTTGCATAATCAAAATCTATCAATTTTCACCATAAATTCACCTGACAGTTCGTTTTGTCCCATACATTATTTATTATCCCTCAAACGCCCCAAATGCTGGCAGCATTTTATTCCGTGCCTCGACAAAGGAGAAAAAAATGTATATACATCCAGTAAATCGATGAAACTCGCAGTCCCTTTGCCGGTTCATTTTGCCCCACTGCGTAGAGTAATAAGTAACGCAGGTCCGTCCGTTCGCCCTCCGTCGCCAGGTGACAGGGACATATCCTCCTCGTCCCCTTGGTCCACTATCGTCGCCTCCTCCTGTCCGTCGCATCCCTTTCTCGCTGTGTTCCGGTCCTTCCATGCCTGCGTCCTTCGCACGCGGAACCAGGGCTGCGAGGGCTTCGACGAAGGAGAGAGGGAGCGATGTATCCATAGTCGAAGGTGAGCGAGTAAGCTCGCGAGCAACAATCTCGAGAGGGTGAGGATGAGGATGAGAAACAGCCCGGGGTTTGGGGCGGGGGAGGGGGGGGCTAAGGTTGGGGGGAGGGGGTTAGACTGGCAGCTCGAAGCGTAGAAGCTGGAGGTTAGGCCAGGGGTTAGATAGGATAGGGTGTGTCGTCATGGCTACGCAGCGGGAGGCGGGGCAATCGATACACCCTCGCAACTCGCACGCACTCCCTCGTCAGTGTAAACCCCCTTGCTTCTCACCCTCCCTCCCTCCCTCGTAATATACTGTCGATCTCTCACGCACCTACGCACCCGCGAGGTTTCCTCAACTAAACCGGTTGCGGGCTCGGTGCTATTATCGGTAGGATGGATATAAAACAATGATGGTAGCTACTCGCGGAGATATGAAGAATACTGGCCCGAGGAGTTACATGTAAGTTTTTGTTATCACGGCGGAAATTCAGCTTAATGAATTGAGAACGGGCCCAATGAGTATTTTGTAGGGCGGGAGGCATTAAACATATTTTTTTAGGAACTTAAGAAAATACTTAAAAAAAGAGGTTCGTACATTTAACAAACACCGTCCTTTACCTCCTTAATTCTACTACTTCTTGATAAAAAATGTAACGAAAAATAAAAATTGATCAATGGAAAAGTGTTTTATAAACAAGCCCTTCTTTCCCGACAGAGAAAAAAGTTTTCCATTCAAAAACATATCATCCAGACAAACTACAAAATAAAAAAACTGAACAAATTGATAATAATAATAATAATCACTTACGATACTTACAAAAATGGATTACAATAATAATTGTAATCCATTTTTAATTATTATCATTAATTATCACATTGTCATTATTATTATCATCAATTTGTTCATAGTTTTTTATTTTAGAGTTTGTCTGAACGATATTTATTTGAATGGAGAACTTTTTTCTCAGTTGGTAAAGAAGGGCTTGTTTATTTAACACTTTTCCATCGATCAATTTTTATCTTTCGTTACAATTTTTATGAAGAAGTATCAGAATTAAGGAGGTAAAGGACGGTGTTTGTTAAATGTGCGAATCTCTTTTTTCCCGCGTAAAAGAATTTCGAAATAGGAATAACAAACGCAATCGTTTCTTTCCTTTCCATCCTTCGGCAATCCGCGAGGTAGTCGTTTTGGGGCCATTGTCATCGCGACCACCGCGACGAAAATTCTCGCTAGGTCGCCGATAATCGTCTTTTTTTGTTCCTTTCGCGTAACACGGATAGAATTTTCTTCGAGGCTCCACCTACCCCCTTTGAGGCTCGATTCTGCCCGTCCGTTCCGCGCTGATCCGTGAACAGTGGAAATAAAATTCTCGCGGCGCAAGCGGCTTCGCCGGCCGACTCTTGAGCAGGCGCGAAAAGAGCCGAGCGAGTTTCCTCTCATCTTCGACAATGGAAAATGGTTTTGGGAAAAGAAAAAAAAAAGTTGCCAGTCTCGCAGCCGATGGTCAGTGCGTATGGAACACCGTGGATTCTTTCTCTCTCCTGTCGTGGACAATGAGCCCTTGGCGAGTGTATCATTCGGTCGTTTATGAGAGCTCGTAGTCGTTCATCACTCGCTTCTCCGTCTCACTCGGGAACCACGGACGCCGGGCATTTTTCATCGTCTCGGCGTCCCGTCCCGAGAGATGCACTCGAACGCAGCGGAGAACTCGAAAGACACACACACACACACACATATATATATATATGTATATAGCCTTCCAGAGAAGATCGAGAATAATATGCCGCGGCATATCGTCCGTGAAATTGCACGAGTTCCATCGCATATAGTGCATATCGGGCACGACGTTCAACCTCGATTCTACACAGGCTACAGGTGTCCTGCCCCGTTCTCAATCGATTCTCTCGCTTCCTTTTATGTTTTGCAATTTCCATTCTTTCTTTCTTTTTTCTTTATTTATTTATTTTTTTACAAGCCACACCGGCAAAAGTTTATGTAAAATTATCCGTTACGGTTAACATTAGTGCAATTAACGTCTCGGTTGATTTAACGATCTTGCCACGGAGTTAATTAACAGCTGTGAAAAATATCCTCGTGGCTGATACCGCTTCCCTTGTTTTACAATCATTTTTTATGCGCCAGCCGTTGTACGGAGTCGGTGCAAGATAACTTGTCGATTCAACGACTTCCGTTCACCAGAAATCCAACGGTGCTTCCTCTAAATACATTTAATTTTTTGTTCCACGAATTTTATGTTTTAACTTTTTTTTTTAATGTGCTTCTTTGCTTCTGAAGAACTCCTTGTTTTCATTATAGTGGATTAACTCTTCACGTATCGGATTCTTGTTCAAGAAGGACCTAGAACTTGCCAAGAACCAACCTTCGAACGATTCGAATAGCCGGTTAATGTGCTAAAAAAATCTGTGAAAATTAATAGATTAATTAACAGATGTACCTTAAAGTGTTTTGTATTTTGATAATGCATAAGAAAAATTGTTACCAACATTCATATCGTTGTTGTGCTTAAACTAAAACCGTTCATAGATTTGTTGATATGTAATCGATTTGAAATAAACAATTTCATCTTTCTCTAAAAAAAACGTTACCAGAGCTGAAAGTTACATTTTAAATTTAGCCCCAGGGTTTAATTAATATCTTTCGCGATGGAATGCCCCCGAGGGCATGTTAGCGTTCAATGTCCCTCGCGGATTCCCGGGCGACGAGGGAATTCGTTTCCCCGTGAGAAGTGTCAGTAGGATTCCCATCTAGGACCCTGGGAGAGATTTGAAAAAAAAATTAAATAAAAATAATATAAAATGAAAAACATTCGGCAGTAAAAAAAAAAAAAAATCATTAGTGTCAGAGCGAGAATAATAGAACTCGTGAGAGGTGGACGCGATAACTCCGAGGGATCTCTGTTTCTGACAACTGGGCCGTCTCGCGATCTCCTCTCCCTTCCGACCTTTCTCGTCACGCTGTACACGAGAGAGCTTCCAAACCTACAGGAATAACACAACGGACCGCACCTGTCCAGGTAGGCGTAGCCGAAACCGATTCTTCCAGGAATTTAGCTCGCGCGCGAGAGAAGGCTCCAGCCTGTCTGCCAGGATCAGGATCATCTCTCAGCGTTGACCTCGCCGTTTTGTTTAGAAGGTCTCGTAAGCCGGCAGCAGCCTCACGCTCCCTCTCTCATTTCACATTTATTTTTAATGACTTTCCGTGAAAAGTCCTTCCTCTCAGAGAATAGAAATTGATCCTCGATTCTTCTATTATCATTTTCATCATTCCATTTTTATCTTTCAATATTTAATTAAAAAGATAGTAATACAAGAAGTTTATTGGCCAAAATGTTTACATGGCAAAGCGGATATTTACCCATTTTTTTTGTTTGTGTTTTCGTTTCTTCGATGGGCCATCGACCGGAGTCCTTCTAGCCGGTGTAGCTCGTACTTGTTTGCTTGTTTGCCATTATTTGAGAGGCAGAGTGGGAGCACGATGGTATTGTACACGTCTTATTTTAGGATGTTTAAATGCGACTATGTGTTGTGGAGTATGTTTAGATTTTTATTATTGTTGGTGTTTGGATCCTGCATTTGGGTATAGGCAGTAATACAGTTTGGGTATAGGTAGTTGCATAGGCTTGTAATACTGTCTGGTACTGATTCGCTTTACGTTCCTTCCTTCAGAACCGCCACTTCGAAAGATTATTCGTTGTAATGGGTTCAGAATCCCGGAATTTGGTACCTCGGGCGGTGATCGGTGCGCCCTGATTAGAGGTTTTCATCAACTGTTGTTATCAGCATCTGATGGCGGTGGAGGGGCGTGAAGCGATTCACCTACGGTAGCTTTTATATTTATTTATATTTATTTATATTTATTTATACTTATTTATATTTATTTATATTTGTCTTAGGCTTACACCGAGTTTTGCGTTCAAGCTGTTGTTTCGCAGTTCCGGTCGAATCTTATGTATGTGCGTTGCATATGCTTACTTATGTGTTTTATTGCCTTTTTGTCTGCATCATTTGGTATCTTGTGTTGGCTCTCAAGGTACGATATCCTAGAATAATAATAGTTGCTTGGTGTGTCTGCGCGAAGTTTGAGCTTAGGCGATTCATACTCCTGTATCGAGATTAGTCTGGAGGTTTCGTATGGTAGGAGATTTGAAGGAATACTAAGGGTTTCATTTAAAAAATGTTAATCCTTGATTTTTTATTTTTTTTACCTTACATTTAAAAATATTTTGATCTTTAATTACTACATTTCTTAATCTGTAAGTTTCATTTTTTCTATTCTTTCTCAGACAAATGTGCCGTACATTTAACGAATTCGCAACACGCAGTGTACCGAAGGGATGTGGAAGATTTTTTGTTTTTTAACGGGGCGAGACACCTGCGCGCCGTGGTGAGGCAGATAGAGAGAGAAAGAGGTGGGAGAGATAATATAAGCCGAGTAACGTTTTGGCGGAGAGGCTCGACGGATAAAAGACGATTGGGAGGGGGGGGGGGGGGGTCGAGAGGGCCGCGGAGGGACGGATGGCCACATCGCATTTCGCGGCTCCATATCTCCCCGATTTCTCGCGTGTAATTCCCGTAAAGTCGTTTCGGGGGTCTCATGATGGGGGTCTCCTCTCTCCCCGCCGACTTCGGGCCAGCGTTTGCTGGACCACGGCTCGTTGCGAGAAAGCCTCTTCGTGATTTTTTAATTTTTTTTTATTCCACTCTCGTGCCTCACGGAGCTCAGCTTCTTAGTTTTGTTATTGCAAAATTAAAAAAAAAACAAAAATAAAAGAAAAAAAGGGTAAAAGAATCGAAGACGAAGGGACCGAGGGAAGGTTGCCGTCCAACGGTGCATACCATTAGCGTTCGAACGTTAACAGTCCCGACGACCTCTGCCTAACATCGGAGCTCGTAATTACGAAAGACGCGCTCGAAGCTGTGGACTCATTCGCGAATCGCTTCAACAGAGTCTTCGAACGCTTCCTACGAGGATTCATCATCTTCGAAGCTCGAACTTTCCTCCTATCGTCGATAATTAACCCTCACTGAGGTCGCCACACTTTCCTACGAATCATATCGAACCAATTATTATAATTATTATAATTATTATAATTATTATAATTATTATAATTATTATAATTATTATAATTATTATAATTATTATAATTATTATAATTATTAT